>JANHQD010002684.1:3588-36888 GCA_024721195.1 Marasmius sp. AFHP31
AAGCTACGTTGTCGAACCATGTCTGGAGCGACTTGGGAAGATGGAAGAGGGAGGGCTGGAGTCGACTAAGTGGTATGAGGAAACACTCGAGTATTTTGTGGAGTTGTACTGCTCGATGGGGAATGCTGCCGAGGCAGTCAAGTGTGAGTTTTCTTTCGCCGTCGTGCACTCGAATATGCGATTGATCGGCTCGATTTGCATTAGCTCAACGAAAACTCGAGCTGATCCGTGTCGAATTCTGGGACGAGCGGAGTACAGATTCGGAGCTCCAGGAACTGGTTTATTCACACAAGAGATGGAATTGGAGGGGTAGGGTGCAACAGACGATGAAATACATCGGGATCCACTCTTCCCGCGCAAGGATGAGCGATCTGTAGCTTATTTGATCCTATGTCCTAGCAGCCCTCAAGCGTAGTCTTACAGTCATCCGCTGTGGTTGATAATGTTTCATCAGTTTGGATTCAAGTTTCCCTCGGCTCAACGTCACTGATTCTTCTTGACGTTCTGGAATTCGTGAAATCAGCAGTATTCGTCATGAATAGGTCGACCTCCCTACACCAACACCGAGACTATGATAACACAATCGCGAATGTTCATTTACACCCTTGAAAGAGCAGTGGCACGAAGGAAGACACCGCCCCGAATGCAGCCCAACACATGCAACCATACACAGTCGTCGAAACTTTGAAGAAAGTCTGTTATAAAATGCTCAAAAATATCAGGAGATAAAAGTCCGAATGAAGTCCAAATCGATATAGTAACGGTCTTTTAGTATACTCTACTACTCCATTGAAACAAATGGTTTAACATGAGGAAGGTACTTCGTCCACTCAACCTCTGTGAGTTCACGGGGGGAAGGATTGCCTAAGAGTATGAAGGGAAGAACGATAAGAGTAACGCGGGCCATAAAGTAAAGAGTGTAGATCAGGGGGTGCAGAATAACAAAAATTGTAGAGAAACGGCGAGACACTAACAGAGTCGAAAAAATCCACGATAATCCAGAGTAGTGACACACAGCCCTCAGAGATCTAGTGATACAGTCGGCGTTTGACCTGCACCCTTGCCTGACGTGGGCCTGTAGGCTTTCCACGAGGACTAGGAAATACGTTGGAGCAGTGGTCAGAATAATGGCGGAAACTCTCCAAAGCCACATCGGTGCCGTTCCAGGAAAGTGAAAGTTCCATGCCCAACAGTGTATCGCTCCAAAATAGATACCTAGAAACATCTGCAAGTTTCCCAATCCCGAAGATAGGTGAACCGGGGAAGAGCCACAGTAAAATGTGGGAACTCGGAGGTTGTCGCGCAAGCGATCCTCCAGTCGGAGTCGCGATTGATCAACATCATGTCCAGAGTTCCTAGTACCACCGGGGCGAAGTACCTGTGCCGTGACATTGCGCGCTATCACCGCCAATCGAAGTTTTTGCCAGCACCTAGAGACTCTGGAGTAACTTGGTGCAATCTGATTTGCTTCTGTGTCCGCGAAATGACCTGTTGCATGTCTTAAGAATCGATTGAGGAACAGAGACGTTGGAGCACTTTACCGTTATCGTCGGGTGTCCGTGTTCTTCTGAGAGATGGAGCCGGGGATGGTCGATTCGAAGCTGGGTCATACGAGGGTGGCGGTGGACTCAACGAAGGCATATCACTATTCAAAGAACTTGGGTGATCGCATTGTAGTGGACTGTCATCGTTTGACGTGTGTATGTCGGGTGTACTACTAGACGTATTTTGGGTGCTCCAAACTGCATCTGAGGATTGGATGCTACCCAATCTAGTTCGCGCGAGCTGACCCACTATTGGTGTCGGTACAGGGCAGTCGACATTCAATGGTTTGTTGTACCAGAATACGTATGCAAGAATATTGAGTGTGGCAAATGCAACGGTGACCAGCTCGAGTTCCGTCATAGGTAGACCCGATACCGCACGGGCCAAAATCTGAAATAAGAACCAAGTCGTTTGTAGAAGGATGAATGTTTTCGAAAGGCCGTCGCCTTTACTTCGATCTTGGATCTCTCTCTCAGAGAGAATGGGAAGTGATATGGCTTCCATAGTATTCCACACGGTGATATCCTCGACGAGAAGGGGTCGAACGGGCTGAGTCTTGTCGATGAGTATGAAACCTCCCATGACGAGGAAGAAACTGTGGGTAATCGTCCATTCTGCAATATAGAACTCAATGACTGAGCGGATCTTGGTATCAGCAGTGATACGCACCAGGCCGTTGAGACATTAGTCTCGAGATGCGCCTCGCAGTGCTCCATTGCCTGAACGCCCATACAGTCGTGTACTCGGGGACCAATATCGCAAGGCCCATGATCATCACTTTACGTGACAAGATCCTCGACCGGGAATCGTTCGGGCTAGGAACGTTGGGATGAATGGCGAGCCATGTACATGCGAAGATGGTTGTCAGACATCCCCATATAATCCCATAGACTGTCCTCGTCGATGGCTCCGACCTCTTCTCGATGAGGGATAGGGAGTCTGGTTGGGATAGAGCAGCTGTAGCATTAAATATGAGGAGAATGGCGATGAGCATGATGCATAGAGGGGCTCGCCTCTTTCACCGCCATGTCGTGTTTAAGCCCTCCAAAATGCTGTTCCTCCTGGACACATTCGAGGACAGGTGATGATGCGAGACCTTCATGGTGGGATTTCGGATGTCAAGTCGTGGTTGGCGAGCAGAAGGGTGTTGACACTTACTAATAACAAATTGATCATCAGGTGTTCGACAAACAATGATGACCAATAGAAACACAGTGAAAAGAAGGAGTAAACTTGTCTGTTTGGCCGGAATCGAGCGCAACGACGGAGTCACGAAGACGTGTCGATGGTGATGGTCAGAGTACAAGAAGTGGCCCGTTGAGCGCTGACCTGTGATTACACCTACAAGGGCTTAGCACCCAGATCAAAGTACGCTCCACGGTGGGGAGAGAGAGAGACGAAGGTGATAGAGCTTCGAAAACCATTTTATACACGACTTGCTCACGACAGCCGCCTAAGTAGACCTTGAGCAATTGGATGTTAGAAAATCCTACCGTACGTGTAGGAGATCAAGAATCCGAATCTCACGACTCATAGAGGGTGGCACCTTATATATACTTGATATGTGAAAGTAAATGATCAGGTCCATCACAGAGAATTCAACGAATAGGTTCGACTGAAGTCCGAATCAAGATGGCAATGGTCCTATGGTGTGTACTACTCAAGCGAGACAAACGGTTTAACGTGAGGAAGATACTTTGTCCACTCGACCTCTACGAGTGTGCGGGGGGAAGGGTCGCGTAAGAGTACGAAGGGAAGAACGATGAGAATCATCCGAGCCATGAAGTAAAGGTTGAAAAGCAAGGTACGCAGGATGCGAAAAGCAGCGGGGAAGCGGAGAAGCGGAGCTGTTAGAAGATACGATAATCCAGAGTAGCGACACACAATCATCAATGATCTCCAAATGCAGTTGACCCCACACCCTCGCCCGTGATCCAGAATTCCGGACGACAGCTTGGGTCCGTGTCTACTAGTATAGTCCCGCACGCTTACTGTGAGCAGTAGAAGATACGCCGGTACAACGGTCAAGGTAGTAGCGGAAACTCTCCAAAGCCAACTTAATGATAGTGCTCCGGTAAAATGGAAGTTCCATGCCAAACAGTGCATCGCCCCAAAATAGAGACCTAGAAACATTTGGAAATTTCCGGATTGCGAGGTCATCAAGGCAGCCGGAAAAGAACCGGAGTAGAACGTGGGGACTCGAAGGAAGTCGTTCGAACGAGCGTATCGAGGATTAGAACATGATTCACCGGGGCATAATACCTCCGAAAAACCTTCAGCGCTTGTGATGATAGCTATGGCTATGGTCCATGATTTTGCCAATTGAAGGCCGACATATCTGGGGAACTTTAACTTGACCTGGTTTGCCTCTGTGTCTGCGAGACGAGCTTTTGAGAAACGCCATGAGATTGGCTGCCAAAGCAAGAAAGAGGTCGAAGCATCTTACCGTTGTCGTCAATAGTTTGTGCCCTTCTGAGAGATAGAGCTCGAGATGGTGGGGTTGAAGCTGGTCCATACACGGGTGGTGGCAGGGTCAACTCAGACGCATCGCCGTCCAAAATATCCGGAGATGGACTATCATTGATCGACGTGACACTGTATCCCGGATTGCCGGGCGAAAAGTGCATGGAACCAAGCTGATCCACAATCGGCGCAGGTATAGGGCAGTCGACGTTCAATGGTTTGTTGTACCAGAATATGTAAGCAAGGACGTTGAGAGTGGCAAATGCGACGGTGACCAACTCGAGTTCTGTCACAGGTAAACCTGATATCACACGGGCCAAAACTTGGATTAGGAACCATGTTGTTTGAAGAAGGATGAAGGTTTTCGAAAGGCCATCGCCTTTGCTTCGATCTTGTATCTCTCTCTCAGAGAGAATGGGCAGTGATATGAGTTCCATATTTTCTGACTGGGTAACATCTTCAACAAGAAGGGGTCGGACAGGCCGAGTTTTGTCGACGAGCATGAAGCCTCCCATGACGAGGAAGAAGCTATGTGTAATCGTCCATTCTGTAATGGATTGAGGAACGGTAGATCTGGCGATGATATTGGCACGCACCAGGCCGATGAGTCATTCTTCTCGAGATGCGCCTTGCAGTACTCCATTGTCTGAACGCCCATACAGTCGTATACTCCGGAACAAGTATCGCGAAGCCCATGATCATCGCTCTGCGCGACAAGATCCCCAATCGGGAATCGTTGGGATTGGGGACGTTGGGGTGAATCGCCAGCCACGTGCATGCGACGATGGTCGTCAGGCATCCCCAGATGATTCCATAAACTGCCCTCGTGGATGAGTCTGACCTCTTCTCAATAATGGATGGGGAGTCTGGTTGGGATAAAGCAACCGCAGCGTTTAAGATGGGGAGAATCGCATACAGCATGATACCTGGAACTCACCTTGTTCGTTGCCATCGTATACTTAAGTCCTCCAAACTACCGTTTCCTCTCAGTTGAAGGGATATATGAAGGGCAGTGACTGGTTACGATTGATGTGAGCGCCTTCTTGCTGTGTTGAGGCAGGTAAACCGCTGTAGCAAAGGAGGTGATAAAGTTCCCCTGAATGTCTTCATACGACGAACGTGGTCTAGGTATATGCATCTCGGTTCGCCTGAATGACAGCTATCCATTAATCTAAACATACTCCGACTAATACCTGTGGTACATGCAAGTAAGCTCACAACCATCAAAGAGAACTGACATGTTTAGACGTTGTTGACAGACAATCCAAAAGGAATATATTGGTTGTCCATATGCGAGCGTCCACTGTACCCCGCCTTCTTGCTACCCAGAAATTGTCGGGTCAAACGGCTACCTGGTCGTAAGGGATGAACCCGAAATCTCGAAAGCAAGCCCTTGACGAGATCAGTGTCTGAGCCTTCCCCCTGACCTCCTCAATTGTATCCGATGCGACTTGGGAGAGCCTAAGATGTAGTGACTCGAGGTGTGGAAGGAAAGATGACCCCGTCCTGCCAACATCCGCCTGAAATCGGGAGAGCAGATGCGATACCATTGCATCGACGAAACGCTTTCGGAGAACCCCAGACTGATCGGGGCGATGAGGGCACTCGAAAGATGAGAACGATAAGGCGAACTTGACATGCTTCAAGCTGGGGAGGGCATCGAGTAAGGGAAATAAGGAGTATTGGGATACGTCAGTTCCCTTGGTTAGCGAACCTCCGTTGAAATCCAATGTTACTCTCTCGAGTACGGACGACCGTCGTAACATCGTCAACAACACGTTCGACACTGGCCAGTCATGAGCGTTCATCTCGAAGAAGACGAGTGAGGGCATGCTAAGGCACGATAGTAGCGTGAGTAACACAGCATTGTCGGGGTCATAGTCGCCATGGTCGTCGAAGATAGAAAGTTCTCGGAGAGAGGGAAGCAAGACGTCTGTCTGCTTGATTCCATCCAGGTCCACACCAGGGGCGTCCAGTCCTCGGATGGTTAGGGTTTCGAGGTTCTGGCATGTGCGCAGGATCGCGATGAAAGGTTCGATTTCGCTATCATTGACAACCCAGGTCGTCAATGAAGTCAATTGGGAGTAGGGAAATGTGGGATGGAGTGTCCACAGTGTCGCTTTCCTCAGCGCAGGAGCACGGAACTGGAGCGCGTCTGCGAGGGAGGGACACCAGTCCTCGACGAACCCTGAGCAGTAGGATTCTTCGTGATACGTGTCCAGATACGGGAAGGAAAGGTTCGAGGGAAAATTAGGGAAAGCGTCCGAGTCGGGAATATTGAGTACAAATTCTTTGCATCGGCTCAAGCTGTCGGAGAGCATTGCCCACGCAACTTTGCTTTGTTCCGAGAACTTGAAAGACGAAGATGGGAATGGGTCTCCCGAGATGAAGAGTCGAAGGGGTCGGTCATTCGAGTTCTTAAGAGACGCACGAAGAGGTATTTCAATATTGAAGGGCAGCTCAGCCAGGCCCACACGAAGAGAAGACCAAAGCGTGGAGCAGCCCTTCATGATGTTCCTCCAGCGCGAACAAACTTGGGAGAGGGTGATTGCGGGGACTTCGAGGGTCGCTTTGCGGTCCGGATCGTTGCCAACATCGTAGTCAACGGTGAGTGAATACTCGTTTGGGTACCCACAAGCGTGAGCGAAAATGAGCTCCCAGATCTCCGCAGGAATCCGTCGAAGAGACTGCGCCGAAAGAGCTGAGCGACAATGGGCAATCCTGTCCTCAGCCGCAGACCTTTCGGTCTCCAGTACTCCCAGCCGCTGTCGAAGACGCGCAATCTGGTCAACATAGGAGTCGTGTATTTCCTCCTGAATCCTCAAAGTACTCCGCAAACGAGTTACCTCGTCACTACCAGTGAGTAGTGGAACGAGCTCGCCTGAACGACACAATACGTCCGGAATTTCAAAGGTGGTGGATGAGCTGCACCTTTCGCATAGTAGCCGTTGCCGTTCCTGCATCGAAGTGTGTAACAATCTAGGTTTACGCAATGTCAATGAGTACCACACGCCTGGCCGTAGGAAGAGACGACGCACCGAAATCTCCCTATTCTCTCGAGTGTAAGAATTCAAATCTCTTGGAGTTCCAGTCAATTCCAGCAGTTGCGAGCTAGATAACAACCCTCGTTTTGATATATATACTCACGCTGCAGTAAAATACCACAGGTGAGCAAAAATATCGGCCGAGGTCGAAGTGCTGAGTGGGTGCTGGTAGGGGCGACAGAGTGACCCGTTCCGTTATTCGGGGCTGTGCATAGGCGATCCATTTCAAGGCCGTGAATCATGAAATGATTAACGCAGTTGAGTTAGCTCGCTACGGCGAGGCCAGAGGAATGATGAACGAAGAAAGGTGACACTGACAGCAGACTCCGCCAAGCTGACGCAAATTCGGATAGATTCCCACGGATAACCTCCTCACGAGTTTGTTGTCCGTCGCTGTTTCGACCAATGCATGATTCGATTCTTTTCCTTTCAACGTACGGCCTCAGCTCAGATACTGCTAGGATCCTTCAAAGTTATTGAAATTGTTGAAGATTGCTATCTAGAGGGCCTCGATTCAATCCGGAAACGTCTGCCACTCGCTTATCTCTACCGCAGTTCAGGAGAGGATCAAGAGGATAGGGCACACTCAAGTGGCTTTGGGTGCGCATTTGACATGTGTCTTGTCTCTCTATCGGGCTATATCCTATAAAATCCTAGGGGAAAAATCAAAAACACCGTCAGCTACAACCCACAACATCCGATTTCAACTCGATGAAGAGTCAGTTCAGCAATGGTTCTCACTACGTGATGCTTCTCGGTACTAGTATCCATCGATTCCTCACAATAGCTGTCATAAGGAAGGAAACGATAATCCTACAAATCAGAAGAATACGTATGTTGGGATCGGCGAATTGAAGACGCAATTTCCGTGCCGAACGTAAAAGTCACTGCGTGATCAATCGATCAGACTTCAGGTGTTTCAAACTTCAAATGCTATTGTTGCCTACCTCGTTCCCAAAATTTGAAAGACCGGACCCCTGCCGCCTATCACTCATTCCTTTTGACGCTTTAAGTTGACTGACAAAGCGCAAGCAGTGTCGGTAGACCGGTTCGATGGGTATCGGAGGGTATTGTGGTGGTTTACCAAGACTCGGCACGACGCGTCTTCGTACTCACGACGGCAGGCGCAGGATACATATAGCTCTTGTTGAAGATACTCGAACCCCCATAAACATTCACCTCGACTCCAATGCACGGCCAAAAGAAATTCAACCCCGAGAAAGATATACCCAGCCTGACTGGCAAGGTTTACTTCATTACTGGAGGTTAGTAATCCTACCGTTTGACCAGGTTCTAGTACTCAAATCTCGTTACAGGAACCGGCGGTATTGGGAAAGAAACCGTCCTTCAATTGGCCCGGCACCAACCCAAGCACATCGTCTTCACCGGAAGGGACACACGAAAGGGGGAAAGCCTTGTCGAGGAGGCGAAAGCTATCGCGCCGGACGTACGCGTCTCTTTCATCCCGTGCGATCTCGTGTCGTTGGACTCCGTGAAGGAGGGAGTCTCAAAGTTCGCCTCTCTTTCCTCTCGACTCGATGTCCTCATCTGCAACGCCGGCATCATGGCCGTGCCCCCCGGCCTCACAAAGGACGGATATGAAGTCCAGTTCGGCACCAACCACCTCGGGCATGCCCTCCTGATCAAACTTCTCCTCCCGACCCTCCTTCGTACTGCCGAGGAACCTAATTCGGATGTGAGAATCATCACCGTAGCTTCGAACGGACACCGTTATCCGCCCAAGGGCGGGATCCTCTTCGACTCTCTCCGAACTACACAAGAGGACGTCATTAGCACGTCGATGACCAGATACTCACAGAGCAAACTCGCCAATGTTCTCTATGCCACTGAGCTTGCACGTCGATACCCTAACATTACCTCCATCTCCTTGCATCCCGGTATCGTCAATACGGGTTTGGCAGATAACTCGACGGGTTTTAGTCGAGCCTTAATTATCGTTGCTGTCTCATGGAGATTGCTGACACCAGAGAAGGGTGCGCATAATTCAGTATGGGCCTCTACTGCAGATAAGACGGGTTTCAAGAATGGCGCTCATTATGACCCTGTCGGGGTCTTATCGAAGCCTGGGAAGGACGCCCTCGATGAGGGACTGGGGAAGAAACTTTGGGAGTGGACGGAGGAGGAGCTTAAGAAGTATTAACTAACACTACCACGATACCCTGGCCGAAGTTCCTTGCATTGCCAATCACATACCCTACCTGATTGGAACCTGTACATCCCGATTTTATTTGTTCAGCTCTATTCCACTCTTGCTACCATCCACATCCTCCTCGACCCTGTCAAAATATTTACCGATACGAAGACCTATACACCTACGCGGAGTTAGATTGAAGCATAACGCGCGTCTAGAAGCTTGCTTGAACCCGGCCTCTTGTGTCTAGGGCATGAGATGTTCCGATATTTCTCCAGTTTCGATGATCATCAACGGTAATCCTGATTTGTTGTGGTCACTGATGACCTCTGGATCTGATGACCTGTTGGAGGTCCAGACGCCAGATTCAGGTTCGTTTTATGATGGATCCACTGCATCCGGTATCCGGCAAGCCGTCGGCAAGTGGAGGGTATATATGTCCCTCAGTGAGGATATCTGAGCTTGATGCACGGCCAGGACACGTATAAACCCGAGAAAGATATACCCCACTTAACTGGGAAGGTTTTTTTCATCACCGGAGGTGAGTAGCCAATTGTTAACGTCTTAAGCACATTAACTAGATTGGTTGTCGCTACAGGAACTGCCGGCATTGGGAAAGAAACTGTTGTTCCAATAGCTCGACATCAACCGGAACACATCGTTTTTACTGGACGAGACTCGCGAAAGGGGGAAAATCTTATCGAAGAGGTGAAAGCTATCGTACCGGACGTACGCATTTCGTTTATCTCCTGCGATCTTGCGTCATTGGGCTCTGTGAAGGAGGCAGCCTCGAAGTTTACCTCGCTCTCGTCTCGATTAGATGTCCTCATATGCAACGCTGGGATCATGGGCGTGCCCCCCGGTCTCACACAAGACGGTTATGAAGTCCAGTTGGGCGTCAATCACCTCGGACATGCATTCCTCATCAAACTCCTTCTTCCAACCCTCCTTCGTACCGCAGAGGAACCCAAATCAGATGTGAGGATCGTCACTGTGTCTTCCAATGGGCATCGCCATCCACCTCCGGGTGGGATCCTCTTTGATTCCCTCCGAACGACACAGCAGGAAGTCATCGGCGCGGCGATGACTAGATACTGCCAGAGCAAGCTCGCCAATGCTCTCTACGCTAGTGAACTCGCACGTCGATATCCCAACATCACCTCTGTCTCCGTACATCCCGGAATCGTCAATACGGCCTTGACAGATAGCTCGACGTGGTTTACCCGTGCATTTCTTTTTGTTTGGACTTCATGGAGACAAGTGACACCGGAGGAGGGTGCTTACAATCAAGTATGGGCATCCACCGTGGATAGGACCATTATAAAGAACGGTGCTTACTATGATCCTGTGGGTGTCTTATCGACGCCTGGAAAAGACGCACAGGATGAGGGGCTAGCGAAGAAACTGTGGGAGTGGACGGAGGAAGAGCTGAAGAAGTATTGAATAGGGGTCTTCAATAGGGGTCTTCTCACTGTCGCCATTCCCTGTCGGAAGGTTCCGTATGAATCATATACCCAACTCGACTATTGTACATCCTGAATCTTTGCTTCGTATGGCATATGCTGGAGCGATTTACATATTCAGCCCCAACGCACGATTAGCCTCTTTGAAGAATTCCAATTTCTTGCTATCATTCACATCCTCTTCGAACGTGAATGGTTCAAGGCCGATCGCTTGTCTACCTTCTTTGCTCTTAATATCGTCGGGCTTGACGCGACCTACGGTGAATTTAGATTCGCCGTCGCCGGAGGGGAAGTCACTATGTGTCGTGTCGTGAGATATTGTACAAATTTGCTCATTGAACGATCAGACGTACGGTGCGGGTAGACCTGCAGCAAAGGTTTCACGCTGGCGGCGGAGGTAATGAGCACTAGACGGCGAGAGTCAGCTGTGCACGGAAGCGGGCTGCTAGGTTGTATACTGACTTTATCACCGTCAACGGAGCAGCGGGAATGTAGATAACAGAAGAGTCTTCCTTCCCTTGGTGTTCAAATTCGACTGCATGCAATACATCGCAGAACCCTACAATGCAAGCGGTCAGCCACCGTGCGGATGAGACGTATTAAATGTCGGAGGGTACTCGCAGTATACTTGGTCGCCTGGCTCGACCTTTGGGATCGAGATCAATGTCTGATCCAGCCTGAGATGAGGGTGGGACTCATTGCTGAATTTCTGCTTCCCGCCGAGGATACACCCATGGAGCTCGGGGCTATCCAAGTCAACTTCCCAATCTTCCGCCTTCAAAGAATCGGCGGGCGCGTCCACCTTGCGACGGAAGAAAGGTCGAAGTATCATGTAGGCCGTGACAATGTTCAGAGCCGGAAGGACTCGTAGAGTCCCTTCAGTAGGACCCGTCATTGACAAGGAGGTCCAACCTTGCCAAGGACGGAAAATTGAGCAGTTGTTCCTGAGAAACCATTCGATAACCAGCACGACTGAGGACGAAGCCCGACTTACGGTCCATGATATAGGTCTTGCTTTGCCTTGGCTCTGTACTTCACATCGAACGGGTCATATTCCTTCCAATTGCCGTCCAAGATCCTCTGGTAAACGGAACGATAGTCGGGATCCTCCCAGCGCTCGACAGACCCTCCATCTACGTGAGGACCAAGAGTGTAGGTCTTGTCGCCGGGAAGTCGAATGCGAAGTCGGTCGAAGTAGGAGATCGGGCACCGCAAGTCGACCTCGTGTGCCTCAGGCTTTGGGTCCGAGATGTGAAGCAAAGATAAAAGGCTCTTGTGAGTGGATATCATTCCAGGGTGAGTACGCGCCTCGATCTGGGCGGGGGCGTTATAGAGCTCGAATATCTGGATATTGTCGGGCGGGAATCCTTCGAGAATTGGTTAGTTAACCACGGGTGTATCACAGTTGCAGAAAACTTACCTGTGACGAAGTCCTTGTTCTTAGCGGCGTAGTCCCTGATATCCTGTTTCCATTGGAGGGCTTCCTGTGGATGTTCAACACTACAGCCAACCTCGATGGTGAAAGTAATTACTTGCCTCTTTGGTGATCGAGTCGGTGATAATGATGATGCCGGTGTCCTTGAACCTCTTGAGGGTCTCAGCTTCCAGCCCGCTGCAGAGCTCGGCGTGAGTGGCGCGAGGAATAATCTATGGCAACGAGGGTAGTTAGCACTCTGTCCATTGAGAAGATTCAACACCATAGAGGGGTTGCTTACATCGGTACCGTACTTGGTAATACGCTCAGCCGTGGCCTCAAGCTCACTAAGGACCTCGACCCACGACTGGGACATCTTGTCGTTCCATAGTTGCTTCTTGAGCTCCGCAAACCTGGCTGGGTAGTCCTTGGTCAGGTCCTCCGATGCAAGGCCCTTCTTGAACTTGTCCTGGGAGTACTGCTCCTTTGGACCGTTCGAGTGCTGACTGGGAGTTTGAACAGAGGGAATCATCCTGTGTTTAGAGGGACTCCCAGGCCACTCGCCAGAATTTATGCCGCCTCAGGATGTTTATCCGACATTTGCCCGCGTGGTTGAAACGTCCTAAATTCGAGCTCTTACTCAGCTGCGCTCCTCGTGAGCAATACACTGGAGTCTTGGAGGGTCAAGTGACGGGTGTGTCGAGCCTCATGTCAGGGGGATCAATATAGCTACGGCGACTACCACCATGCGCTGCGAAACCCTCGCCACCAGGTTTTTGATGGTCTGAACGTCCAAGAGTGGGCAGGCAGAGACTTGGAACTTTGGATGGCTTCGTAAGACAAGGTCTCCTAGTTAAATCTATATGACGAGCAAAAATCAGCAGATTTCTTCAGCGGAGAGCAAGTTAAACTTGCCACCTCGTCAAGTGGCAATTTCCCCGAGATTCATCCGCGTGGTCTCACTGAGCACGGATAAACATAAGCCCCTGGAGGGAAGAAGAAACACCTGAATACTTGCTTGGGCCAATGAATTGACAGTGATTGCCGTCGTTTTGTGTTTTTGGGTCCAGAAGTAAGGCTATTATAATGGGCAGACCGTCCAATCTGAGATCTGAACCCACGCGAAGACGATCCATGGGTCTCGTTCTATTGAGTCAGTGCATTGTAGCACATCCTTCTCTGGCAGTACTGTCTCCGTAACTTGAGACGTTTGTCTGCAAACCTTACATTCACTTCTCTCAATACCAGTCGGCTGGCACTGTGCAAAAGTTCTTGAGACTCAGTGACATTGACCTATCAAAGGTGGCGCCAACTTGGAGTCGGATTACAAGGAAGAGAAGTGTTCAATGTGAGCACTTTGCGGGGCACGAGAGCAATAAGAACTGGTATCTCACATGCTACAATAGACCCGAGACCCAGTGCGCGAGCAGGTGTGGGGCTCGTTCCCCTTCACCGCCGCGACACGAGGGTCCCGGGTGAAGTGATTGGGTCTCGAGTCTAATGCCACAAGGACCGCGATTGGATCGTGTTTCGTTGGAGAGCCCTAGCCGGCAGGGTTTCGTCGGGCGGTCCGCACATTTTGAGGATTGGCAGGTCTTGACCTTAAAAGGCTACAGATGATGAAATTCGAGTACCTGGAGGTTTATCGAGCGAATATCGAACTACACCTCAAAAAAGTGGCAATTTTCCCGAAATTTACCCGCGTGGCCTCACAAGCACTGACTGCGGATAGAAATGAGCTCCTAGAGGGAGCAAACAACCGTGATTGCTCTCATTTGGTGTTCTTGGGTCGGGAGCGTATAATCTTGGATCTGAACCCAGTCACTGGGTCTCGTTCTATGTAGAGCAAGTGCTCACCTCGATTGCTGCCCCCGCAAGGTGGCAAAGGTGACCAGGTTTGTAAAGAGTTAACATCTGACCACCACTTGCTCGGTACCAAAGCTCTCTAAACTCGGTGACTCCTCCCCCCAAGGCAACGCCGACTCGGATTCCTGCAAATGATCGGTGTGAGTGGCGTGAAGGTGTGAAGGGCGTGAAGTTGAACGTCAGAGCTTACAGAGACGGCGATTGCTTCGGGTCAGATTAATTCGTTCCGACTCGGTCGAACCCCAGATTCCTGTCAAGGCCCTTCTCCCAGTTGTACGTGAACTTGAACACTGATACCGTGAAGGACTCGTCACTGGCACATCTCCTTACATACCCGTGCTTGAACGTGTCTGAATGATTCGGAGCTATTTGGAGCTGATGCAGAATGAAGCGGCATAGAGCAAAGCTCATTTCAGCAAGCCGTGCAAGTTCCAGACTCCAGAGCTCATTAATCCCCTGGAATATCTCGACGATCATGAGCATTTCATGGTGGCGGTAAAGGAAAAAGGACATACCGGCGCTAAAAAATTGGCGCATGACCCAGAAACGGATTGTTGCCACCCCGTAGCCTTGCGTGGAAGCGAACGTGTAACACGGACACTGAAGTACTGACAGGCCTACTCCCCAACGTCGTCATAAGTGCGGGAGGACGTACAAGGTATACGTGTTTAAAAGTACTGAATTGTTCTTCGTGGTTGCGAGTTATGTACATTGACATGAAATTTCCTACACGTATTCCGAGTTAATTGAGTCCGTACAGTAAGTGAGAGGGAGATGGTGTTAGATGGTGAGTGTAAACTATGTGGTACAAGTACAATGGAGACAAGAAAAAGAAAACGGAGTGCAGAAAGAAAGGGAAGGCCAGTGGCATAGGTTTGACAACAAGAATGAACAAGGATTGACAAGAGAAAGAAAAAAAAAAAACAAAAAACGCAGAGACGAGACGGGGATCTAGAGTTGGTAGTCGAGCCGTGATTGAATCTTGACTACCAGAACCGGGATAAGGTTTACTCTCGACGTTCCTGAATGGTCATCAACCCGGGAACGCCCTGCGCACGTTCCAAAGCAACAGGTCTGTGAGGGTCACATTCGCTCGACTTTGCAGCCTGTGCTGAGTAGTTGACCTGAAGGGGAAACAGGTCAGAATGAAACAGACAGAGGATAGGATAATAAAGCCCACCTGAACTTTGTATGCCCCACGGGGTCGTCGAGGCGCAATAATGGTGTACTTCCACCTGCAAGTAAAAAAAAAACCAGTCAGTAATAGGTCGACGATTTAGGAGGCCCAAGCTCAAGGTCAAAGCCAAGTCAAAGCAAAAGGCCAAGCATTGGCAAAAAGCTTGCTCGAGCGTATCACAATGGCCAATAATAGCCCAATGTAACATGTACTCACTTTTCATCGACCAAACAGTTTGCTCCAGCTTCCTCTGCCCTCTCCAACATCGTTTGCCTCGTCGCACCTAGCAGTCTCTCCATGTTGACGCCCCCATTACAGAGAAATATATCTCGATGGCTAATATTTGCTTTCTGAGGCGACGTCAACGAATCGCACAATCCAGGATGCGAAACGGGTGAATCGCCTGATATCGACTCGATCTTCTTCGGTGTCGTAGGAGTCGTAGGCAGGGCCGTAGGAGGATGTGATAACGTATGAGATAGTCGAGGACTGGAGCGAATTTTCGTGACCAGGACCTCGAGAGAATGGCGTCGTTTGGTGGATGTCTTTGGGCTCATACTCGGTCGAGTGGGGTTGTTGTCGGTATGATTTTGTTCTGGCCTCTTCCCTTTTAACTCTGGGTCCTTGAACTCAACGTGTTTTTCCTCACGATCATTGGAGTCGACTGCGGCAGTGGTGGGGTTGGGAGCCGTCTCGGCTCGCTGGGGTGATGCACGTTGGAATAACATTCTCGCGTAGGCCTGTTTTTGAGTCTCGTGGGATGTGCTAGCGCGACAGCTGGAATGTTTTGTCGGCAGGGACGATCGCGGGTGGGGTGATTTTATAGAGGGGAGATGGTCGTCAAAAGGAGAGGAAGGAAGAAACGTTGTGGGAACGTGTCGAGCATGAAATGAATGACTTTTATTCAATCACCGTCAGTCGCTCTTTAGACTATACCCCGTGTAGCACGGGCGCTCTTATCAGAGTTCGCGTCCCTTGTGCTACCTGTCGCAGGCTGTCGGTTGAAACGGAACTGCGTGAGTGTATCAAGGAACAATGGGCAGTGTGCATGGAGACGATGACCTAGTTGTTGAATAGTTCAGTACTGTGATTGCAAGTGCAGCTAGGTATGTATACAGCAAGCACTTGAATCCGAAAAACAGTCTAAGTAGATGTAACTGGTCGCATGAAGCCAGCACGCCACAGTGGTCTAGATCCCCAAAACTCTCGCCTAAAACAAAAAGGGAGGTCGGCGGCCAGATTGAAAGCCAGACGATCGGAAAAACGAATAATAGCCGACCCAAGGTGACTTCATCTCGTTCGTAAAACAGCTGGCGAACGCCCTCAAAACAAAGAAAGCCCCTGGGTGCCAGGGTGATACTGTATACGACCTAGTGGCGGACCCTCGAATTTCCCGGTTGTGGATGTAATCTTCCATACCGCCCACACCGAGTAACCGATATGGTCGACAAAAGGGCACAACGGGGTGTGAGGAGATGTGACGTGGACGGACATTCGTGCCGAGACGAACTGTCGATCCAGGATCCAGACGCACGCATACGCGACGGCGCTAGATACTATCCATCGAGAAGGCTGGCGCAGGTGCAGGTCGTTTATAGCGCCCGGTTTCATCGATATAGTCCTGCGCAAGTATCCACACACGATCAGTCAAGGTGTTACAAGAATGAAGAATGAATGAATGATGTATCATAGAAACGCGAAGTGAACGAGGGAGTAAGAAGCATAGCGGAGAAAACAAAGCCTGAGGGCATGTAAAGGACTTACATCACACGTAGTGGCATGACCCGACACGATCATCGAATGTCGAGGTGTGGGCAAGTTCCTGAGGTCTGCATGCAGCATCAATGAGAACACAGAGATAAAGACAGTCAGCCATTGTTTCGTTTCAGACTCGAACGCAAGACATACCGATACTATTCGGCTGTAAAACTTGCGGGCTAGTCTCTGGAAGGTCCCTTGCGTCGTCAGGCCCTGACCCAGGTCCCCGTATGATCATAAGGTTTAGGAGGATAGTCAACGTGTATATTCGGCCAATGGCAAAAAAGAGAATGTTGAAGGCTAGATGGGGGTGAATGTCAAGTGAGCTCTTTGACAATAACCGGAAGAGGTAGGGCCAGGACACGAACCGTCCAACGAAACATATGTGATTATGATCGACACGATTGTGCACAGAGCTGTCAGGATTCCGCAAGTGACTGCGTAGATCATCATCTTCTTGAGCAAACTTTGTACCATTGTTGAGCACAAGACCACCTTGGATGTGAGGAGATGAACGTACTTCTGTGTCGTATCATATGCCGTCCTAATCTTCTTCATCTTCCAAACCGAAATAACCGCAATAACAATATCCGTGACCACAGACAGCACTGCGGCCACTCTGTGGAGATCACAATCCGTACGCCATCAGCACACACACCTACACACATACGTCTGAATGACCAGGTACTCACATAGCAGCTCGGGTCAACGGCACGACATGCGCATACATCGTAACACGGCTGTATAGCATCAATATCAGGATGAAAATAACCTATCCAATGTCCTCAATCAGCGCATGTTTTCAAGCAAGGATCCATAAGGATGACGTGCCCGAAGTATGATCGACCCAGAGATGATCCCCGCTGCTATGCCATTGCGCGACCTGAAGAAAATCGAGTGAGAACACAACAGACCAACAGGGCAGGAGCCCCCAGCCTTGTTGAACGCACAAAGTCCAGAACCGATGTGTGAAATAGAGTTGTTCCGCTCCAATAGAGAGGTTGGTGAAGATAGAAATTATAGGAAGATTCCACGAATATGCAGCTTCAATAGGGTCGTCTGTGCAAATCAAAATGCATGTTTTGAGTATTCCTACGGTGTTTTCTGATATGTTGACGCTCACGGTATAGAAAAAAGTGCTGCAAACGACAAGATTAGACCTCACAAGCAAGAAAAGAAGAACAGAGCGATGCACATTGTACCCATGTATACACACCATCGCCGTAGCCATAGTCTCCAACACCAAAGCAATCCCTACGATTGTCCGAACCGATTTTCTGGACGAAATCGACAAAAAGTAGACACCGAGGTTCAACTCGACAGTATAAACCAATAGATTGAACCATGTCGCAACTAGGAGCCTCCTGTACACAACCAAAACGTCAAACAGAGGGCATAGAAGAAATGTCGAAATGGCACTCACGTCAAATTCAATGACGGTGATACGCTGTCCACGTCTCCATGTGCCGCAGGGGACATTTCAGACTCTACCGTCAACCAGCCCGCTGTAGTGGTAATCTTCGTTCTGAAGGGAGCGGTGGCCAACGGCCAGTCTGGAACGGAGAGCTCGAATATATGAAGGAAGAGGATAAGTAGGGATGGCGGTAATGAAGGGAAATGAATAAGTCAGTTCCCTGACATTCGATCGTGTGTGCACCCGCCGCCCCTCGCTTTCGGATACAATAATTCCAGGGGGGAATTCACGGTCGGTTTCCGGTTCCGCACTCGCTTTCTCAAGAGTTTTTCTGTCGCTTATCATATACAGTACTTGACAACATAGAGTACATCACAAGAGTCTAGAGAACGAGCAAAAACGAGCAACAGATGCAATGAATGACAGGAATGAGGTCCAATGAGGTCAATAGGTGTTCGAAAGCACTAATGGAACCAGAAAACTGGAAAGCACGAAGAGTGTTCGTAATGGAATAGGCTCGAGGGACCCTGGCAACGAGCATGGAGCTGGGACAACCGCAAATCGTGACGACAAACATAGAAGACTCAACCGATCATGACAGGCATTGCATCCAGGCATAACGGAGAGTACTTAATACCTCCTTCGGGTCACGACGGTGATTTCAGTCTCTTCAACCAAGCGCGGCACTCCGCGTAGAGAATCTGTAATGGTCAACCTTGGTCAGCATGGGTAACGAGAAGGAGCAAGAGAAGGAACGTACATCCCCGATCCCCAACACCTCCTTCACGTCCTGCTCTAGCCCTTCACACTCCTTCTTCGCCTCCCTCTGTCTCCTCCGCTCTTCTTTCCCGTTCTTCTGCATCCTAAACTCAAACTCGCACCACCAGTGAACCTCCCCAGCATATCTCTCAAACACCAGCACCTTCTCCACCGCAAGCAACACCGCGCACCCAGTCACTATTGACAATGGCCAATGCAACACTCGTGGCTCCATAACGGCTCGAAACAAGACGCCCCACGTCTCCCTCTGAATTGCACCCCACCAACGAAGTAGCTCTTTCTCGTCTTGACATATCGGTCCGTACCCAGCGTAGACTAGCAAGTCTCTGAGAAGTCCGCATTCCCATAACTCGTCCAGGACTGCTTGCGGCGATCCACCCATGTCGTATTTGAGCGCAAATAAGACGTAACGTTGAGCATCCTATCAAAGTTTCTGAGATCAGCCCGAACTGTGATGAGAACCTTGAACCCACCTCCAGTCGCTCGTAATCCGTGGCATGCGGTGCCATATCCTCGAACACCTGGGAATACACGGGAAACAAAGGGGGTAGGAAGTCTCGATACATCTGCAAAACGAAAAATGTAAGCGACCGTCTGCATCAATTAGGTTGCGTACTCATACCTTGACGCTCAATGCCAAGCAGCCAACGGCAGCATCCCACATCGAACACAAGAAGAGCTCCTCGTCTAGTTTGAGAGACTTTGCCAGGGATGAGGAGGTCTGCTGCGACGCCGGCATTGAGAGTTTCCCGCTTTCTATATGCCTTTTGATGTGGCTATGGCTTTCCGAAGTGACTGATAGACTCCAGAAGAACCTCATGAGGTTGTAAGCGCCCATGAACCTGGTCTCGGGAGACGTCCTGAGTTGCTGGACCAAATTCTCCACGCCCTTCTGGTACGGCGTCTTGATATCGTGGATATGCATGATAGGGACACTCGCAGGCGAGGAGGAAACGGAGGATAAGTGGGACGAACCCCGAAATGAGTCCATGGAAGACTCTGAGCTGGCAGACGCCGATGTCGGTTTGGACGATGTCAGCATGGGCGGGGACCTCGATACAGTCGAGACAGGAGTATGTGTCTGGAAAGGTAGGATCTGGAAAGATATCATTCAGGTGTGCTTCCGACGATGGGAACCTGTTGAAATACCTCCAGAATCCATTCCAACATCTCCTCCGCAACGTCTTGATCAATGCCAAAACCTCCCCAGGACAACAACGTCCCATCGTCCATGAATAGATCCAGTTTATCGACTTCTCTCAACCTTACCTCCCGCTCTCGGAACCTCTCGACTCGCTTCTTGGCCTGTGTTTCCGTCGACAGAGGAAACTGAGGTATCCAATCGATCGGAGGTGCGATTATGGGGACTGGTGATGGCAGCGGTAGATGCTCAAGCGGCGGTCCCTCCTTCTTGAATTCGATTTCCGATTCATTGTCGCTATCGGTATCCGTGTGCGCATCCAACGACACCTTGAACTCTTCCTTTTTGGGAACCTTTGGGAGCCAACGCGGTGGAGGAAGACATCGTCGAGGTTTCTCGTGAGCAGGTGAGCAAGGAGCAGTCGGTACCCAATCTGCGGGCAAGGGCTGTTACGCGTGCATATAGTTAGGTCCTTAACGATAGTTCGAAACGACGCGCTTACTTTCTCCAATATTTTAGTATCTCTGTCTGCATTCGCCAAGGCGCCCGAACTTTGGAGGCCCGATGTATCCTGAGACCGTAAGGACAGCGCGCGCCGCGTAGTTGCGGTAACGGATGCGAAGCCTTCGTTTTCTTTACCTTTTTTGTTGTTGCTTCCCGGGCGGTTTGATGTAGTCGACATAGACGTATTCATTGAGCTTGAGGCACTTGTTGCAGACATCCTAGCTCGCTTCATGCTTGACGGAACAGAAGATCGTCCTTGAAGGTGATCTTGAGAGACTTGCGACATCATCGAGCGAGTACGTTTCCTGTCTGAATAGTGTAGACCAGGTTCTTGATCATCTCTGCAATGGTTTATCAATAGAACAAAACAGCGCATACATGTAAGATGAATGGGCAATACCTTCTCTGGTCTAAGCTGGTCAAAGCCGACTCATGGGTTCGCGCAGCGCTGAGAGCCGAGTCCAAGCAGTACCCAAGCGAATTCCGTTCGACAGATATAGATTCCCGTTCAGAACGCATCTGCTCTCTTTCGCGTTCACGAACAACAAGGGCTATTCGTTCCTGAAGCTGGGCAAGAAAAGCTACATCGATATCCCTGTCGAGCTCATGATCGAGAGGCAACCTCAGTGCGTCCGAGAAACAGGGAGAGCTGGAAAGAGACGTCGCAGATGATGTACCGCTCATGTGCCCATTGGCTGAGAGATCCGAGTCCAAGGCTGAAGCTGGAGGAGAGCTGGATGCAGGAGGAAGAGGAACGGGAAACGAGAGACCAGAGACAGAGTCCTGTGGGTTTTGAGCCCTTCGAGTCGATATATGTACTTCCTCCTCCATGTCCTCGTCGTCTTCGTGAGTAAGTTCGTCTATGCCATCTAAACCTTGACGAAAAGAAGACAGCCAGTGTTGATTGGAGAATTGGGGAGTATCCGGAGAGTCCTGGGTTCGATCGTGAGACAAAGAGCCGGCGGTGGAAGTCGACCGCATATAGCTGACCCCAGTGCGACAATGTGGGGACATAATGGTCGAGAGAAGAGAACGCACGTCACGTTTGGTCACATCGCGCCATGATCATGGTGGCGAACTGTGGCGAAGCGCCCCTGGAAGCGCTTAGTCGCCAAACTCAGGCTGGGTTCGCAGGAAACCCGGCTCATATATTGTATAAACGTTATGTATCCTTTCTAAAACCATGCTATGCCTCCAAGCTCCCGATAAGTGCATATACATCCTCAGCTAGAGAAGGATGCGGACAAAATGTCGATTCAAATGAGCCTCATTCCTTCAATGTCAAGAGCATGTTACACACCGTTTGGAGAATCTAATTGTTCCTTTCCTCCTGTAGGTAGATCCATGCCAGCGAAGCTCGCAAAGGAAATCTGGGATTCAGCCGTCGGCACTTCTTGCCTATGATGATCTTGCCAGACCTGTTGGCACAACGTGATCGTACCCTGCACCTCCCTCATTTCCACCAGCAAAGTTCCCCAGGGCCGAATGCACAGGGGACGTCTAGAGGATTGCTCGATTACAAGCGTTTCAGGCTTTTCAACGACGAGGGGGTGGGAGGTACAGAGAGACAAAGAGCCATATAACAGGTCTGGGAGGATAGTGTAGTCGAATCCAACGGGGCTCGAGTTCAAGTGAGGGCGGCCAAGAGCAGGAACTTGATCATCGTGATCTACAGTGAGCGGGGTACGGTCTCAACAGTTAAGCAGTCAATATGTGGCTACACGCAACGAGACAGCGAAGGCGGGTTACCATCGTTGGGAGCACCAAAACTCGTCCAAGCCACCTTTGCGGAGGTTTCGAGACAGTTCTCAAGTTTTATCGAATGATCTGAGGCCATAGTTGGGTCGAGAAAAGTGAGAAATGTGTGTTCAAGTAATGCTTAATTATACTAAAGTCTGTACTCACTAGGTCCCTGACGGAGTAGCGGAAGTTTTGGGGCGGGTGCCTGCGGGTTCCTCGTTCGACAACCCGGGTCTTGTACCTAAATCCGCTCCGAGGTCGAGTCCGATAGACCCAGCACTTGGCAGACGGAGGAAGTCAAAAACGAAGAGTACCCGGCGCGACGTGATTCCAGAATGAATAGAAGGCTGAAACGTCCTTCGATCTCCATGCACTCGAAAAGAGCTCGCAGCATCTTGAAAAAGGGAATCTCTACGGCCAGCTGAGAAGGTAAAAGAAAACGCTTGACCACATGCTGCATACCGCTATTTGGTAGGTCACGGTGGTTGAAGGTGGTTCAGGAAAGACTCGTGAGGGACGGTGGGAAGAAACGAACAGCCTCAGGACCTCGGAAGAACGGTATCAGGAGTCCCGCCACCACTGGGACCTACAACCGGATGACTACCAGGTATATTTATCAAGAGATCCGCTTTCGCATGAAAATGCTTCGGAAACTCGACAAATCACTCCATGTCGCCGAGTAAAGTACTGATGTCCCGACAGACAATACAAACACCCTAAAACAGCGGAAGATGACATACGGTATGCACGACTCCGCAAAGCTAAAATCGCTACCCATCTTCCCCGAATACCATGTGTGGAATAACCGCAATCAAGTTTGTCTCGCTCAGTGGTCATGACGGTGCTCGAGCAAACTTGGAGAAAAGCCTTGCAGAATCAATCGAGGCGATAAGGCACAGAGGGCCGGATTCATCTGGGATTTATGTGGATGCAAATAGAATAATTGGTGAGTGCTTCGCGCCGCTGGACTACTTTTGGATGAATCTGATCATCTATATGAAGGTCTCGCACACACTCGCTTGTCAATCATCGATCTCGGAGGAGGACAGCAACCACTACACGATGACGATGGATCAGTGCACGCGGTCGTTGCTGGAGAATTGTACGATTATGACGATCTTAGGAAGCAATTGGAGGACAGAGGGTCTCGCTTCAACTCTAATGTTGACTCAGAACTCGTCATTCACTTGTACGTTGTACATTTTCTCGTTTCATTGGTCATCTTCGGTTGGTTCCAACACCGTTCCAGATACAAGGTCCATGGATTGAATCTCGTCCAACATCTACGAGGAGAATTTGCTTTTGTCCTTTACGATGAAAGTCGTCAACTCCTGCTCGCAGCAAGAGACCGGTTCGGGATCAAACCTCTCTACTACACCCTCGTAGACGGGCGGCTGATGATTGCAAGTGAAATGAAAGCTCTGCTGCCATTTGGATGGAGGCCCGAATGGGATATGGATAGCATCATCAACTCCGGCGAATTTTGCGACAACAGAACAGTCTTTAAGGGTGTCTACAAGGTGAGTCCAGCTTCTCCAACGAACGACACGATGAATTATTCAGTACTCGGTGGAGTATAGCTACCAGCGGGGCATCAGCTTACCGTTCGTCGAACTGGACAACTCAAGATACAGTCATATTGGGATCAAGCTTACCCTAGGCCGGAGCAACCGGAAACGCGCTCTATCGACGAAATGATACAAGGGGTGAGATCTCGCCTGGTCGACGCGGTTAAAGCGCGTCTGCGCTCCGATGTCCCTCTGGGCGTGTATCTGAGCGGTGGTATTGACAGCGCGGTTGTCGCCGGGATCGCAGCGTCGCTGCTGAAGGAGCACGACCCTGATGTAAAGTTGACTACGTTTACTCTGTCATTTCCAGGTAGGTTCTAGACCTTGCCTGATGTTTATCTCACAAACGGAACTTGAGAACAGGTCGGAGCGAACACGATGAAGGCCCCATTGCTATGCGAATGGCGCAATCGATTGGCGCAAACGTTCACCTTGTGCAACCCACAGAGGAAGACCTCGTCGACTGTTTCGAACGGGCGGTCTACCACTCCGAGCAGCTTGCCCTGAGCCTCACTGGACCTGGCAAGTTGCTGCTAGCAGAATACGTCCGCAAGCTCGGGCACAAAGTCGTTCTCACCGGTGAAGGGGCCGACGAAATGTTCGGTGGTTATACCTTCTTCATTGGGAACTTCATTCGTGCTGTCGACCCTGCCGCTGTTCCCCTAGGGGTTTCTTCACCCACTTCGGAAGAGCTCGAAGCGATCCGGAAAGCTATGGAAGGGCGGCAACCACCGCAAAAACATTATTCGTTGGGATCGCCACCACCCTCGACCACTCAGTCAGATATGGGTCTCGTTACAGTACACAAGGCTTTCGCGGCCTCAACTTATGGTCAAGCATTCTACCGCCCTGAGATAATACCGGAATTAGGGATGCCGGACGCGCCATTATCGGTCGCGGAAGGTTTGAAGGCAGAGGCAAGAGCTAAGATAACTTCGGGACAATGGCATCCCTTGAATGGTGCATTGGTACGCGTCTCTGAGTGCTATGCTTCTGCTCTTTGATTCATCGCCGCTCTTAGTACATAGTCTCAAATACTCTTCTAACAAACGGGCTCTTAAACGCGGTAGGGGACCGCGCAGAGATGGCTGCCTCTATAGAAGGTCGACCACCGTTCTTGGATCACCACCTGGTGGAATATGCGAACGGGCTCCCACCGTGAGTGGTGGTCATTTTCACATCTCTCACTTCGCTCAATCAGTCCTTGATGTCAGATCTGTGAAAATAATGCCGTTACTAGCGGGCGAAGAATCAGGTCAGCGGAAGTGGTCTTTCACGGAGAAATGGATCCTACGAGAGGCTGCCAAACCTTTCGTCACCGAAGAGATCTACAAGAACCGGAAATCCCAGTTCAACACCCCGCTTCCTCCACCCAATCCAACAGTTGATTCATCGAAGTTTACCTTGACGCCTCTTCAGAGATTGCTGAAGAATAGGCTTACCGAAGAGACCGTGGAGAACCTTGGGTGGGCGAACTGGGACCATATCGGTGGGATCTTGAAGGAGTATCTGAGTGGCCCCCCGGATTGCCCGGCAGATGGAGGGTTGGACATGAGAGTCAGGATATTGCTCGGGATCCTCAGCTTCGTTGTTTTACAGGAGAGGTTCGGCGTCCCAAAGTACCAGATATGAAGCCATTCGACTATTACACGGATAGCCACTCTGAACTAAGTACCACACTGGAGCATTGAGAACCATTTTGACTAATCCAGATTCCGGTACATACTATCTGACAAGACACCTAAAAAACCCCGTAAACTAGACCGAGCCGATCTCGCAGCACATCTCCCCCATGTTGCACCCCAGTTGAGGTCGCCACCAGGCACCTTCTCCACAAATGACTTACTTGCCAAATTGAATTGAGACGGCTATACCGTGATATTGCGCTGTTCATATTTCAACCGTACCGTTCGATGAAGCGCAAAGTACGGAACGCTTACCGGAGCCAATATCCATTCATTCACGATTTGATTGAGACGGTCGTCCCGTAGTTTCATGCATTCCCGACACTTGAGGCTGGAAGTGTGAGGAAGAACGGCCGTTCTGATCGCTGACGTCGTACTACCTACACCAATCGTGGGTGGAGAATGAGTGTCAGCTCGACGCCACAGATACCCCGATATGAAACTCACTAGGTTTGAGGTCTGGCAACATTTCCGCAACAGCTAGGGTCCACATTCCCTTGAAATTTTTCTGACCATCAAAATCGCATTTCGGTACGGGGTTGTGAAGTCCGATGTCTTGATATAAAAGGTTTTTCAGGGTTTCGGTGCGTAGTCGTGAAGTTGAAATAGGCGCATCAGATACATCGAGCCCATCTTTGCACAGAGCCTTTCGTCAAGCTGAGAGAGGTCGAGAGAGAGGGTGTGGCTGGAGACTGTGACGGCGAGCGGAATGATGTTGTGATGAGCAGCCGTGGCGTAAATATCGAGAGGTCGCAGAGGAGCATAGGAAAGCAAGTATTCATAGAGGTTGGACGTCGGAGTGATGTAGGTACTCGCTTGAATACCGTAAACAGGAAGATGATCAATGGCTCGGATGAGGGCCTGGAACTCGATGGAGGAAGATGAAGTGTCAATCTCCACACCATGAATCACTCGGAGCATGAGTTCGAGCTCAGGCGATGGAATGTCTGCGAGAAAGAGGGTCCTCTGCAAGCTCTCCTTGGAGGCCAACGGAAGGAGGCTCTTGAAGGAGTTGTTTGGTTTGCCGAGGAGGGTACCTTCGTTGACGTAGAACACGACCCCATCGCTTGAGCCCAGGATGATATCGGCCGTAGACGAACTATTACCGGCACCTGTTGGACCGAACGTTGGGGAGATTTGAACCGTATTTCCCCAAGTTGTGCGAGCCAAAGGCGGGTCAGTTTGGATTTGCAAGGACGATACACCGGCATATCCCTTATTCTGGAATCATGTTAATCAATCATGATCAAGCTGGCTGATAAACTGTAAACATACATTACTAGGCTGTAGGTCGGATTTGGGGCCTTCCTTCGTATCGCTGAACATTTGTGGAAAGGAAGTTCAGTCAAAGGGTAGGGACGAACTAGGAAATCAGAATTGCGGTAGTTGAGGGACGTAGCGGGCGTCACTTTGTATTCCGGTCGCCACTCTCTGATTTTTATAGAGATATCCGAGGCATGATCTAGAACTAGAACAGTCTGCGTCAGCGGTTACACGGGGGCTGATGTATTTATATGGAGACAAGAATACACCGATCCTATGACTCTGTTCGAGAATGAGATAGAATCTTCACGGGCGACCAGTAAGTGTGCCCTCGACGTTGCATGATGCCCTCAGCACGCATAGTGCTCCCTGGGGGCCAAGGAGCAGACAGGAGGCCTGTAATGACTTGAACGCAATGGGACAGGAATGTTGCCAAGTGCCGGTGGTCCCTCGTTGGGGGGGCTTATCGAATGGTGTCGAATCCTATCGAACATGAGCTGATGAAACTGCCTCATATAGCCTCGAAAGGCCTCGGAGTCCAACAGCACATTCCCTGAGGTTCCCTTCCAAGAGATCGCGAATCGTGTCCGCATCTACATATGTAGAATCCAGTGGAACAGAACATCACCGAATTGTGGATGCGTTGATAACAAGGCAAGCGAAGTTCACCGTGATTCCACCACCCGTCAACAATTGGGCCGGGCACCTCGGCCCTCGGGTCAAAGCCTGATCAAAGTTGTCCGGCGTCCTCTGACTCTGAGAATACAAGAATACAAGATCAAATTGACTGACATTGATGAGCAAGTGCCGACATTATCAACGAGGGCCCGCAATCATTGAATCCCTTTATTCCCCAACACCCCCGTTTTCACCACCTTCCGTGCTCGACAATTCCTGGCTGCCTTTCTGTGATTAACTTTCAGGTTGTACCAGCCCCCGTCCAGTCATTAAACCGAATGATTCACCGTAGTAACGGACGTTTCGTCTCCAAGCTCTCGGTGATTCCATCGCACAACCAACGTTGAATTCTTCCTGGAAGGCGAACGCCTGAGCAGATGTCGAGTATGGAAGAGGAATTACGAGAGCTTTAGGAACATTGAAGCAGGAATGATGTTGGAATCTCTCGGACAATAGCTATCTCGTCTTTGTGAGCTTTTTCCTGTCCAAACGTCTCAAGGATACCATCAACTTTCGCGTTCTTGAGTCCCAAAGGTCATGTTCTGACGACGTACCGAGCCACAGAACCATGTCCAGTCGAAATTTTCTGGCTGGAGGACGGGTCTGCGAAGAGCTTCAAAGTCGCCTGGAGGAGAGGATGTTGATCGTTGAACATTGGTTGAACCCTGGCACGACCCGTGTGAGTTGTTATTGGCTGCAACCGTTGGAAACGGACATTGTACTGACATTGTCGATATATGCGATCGTGATCTACAGATATGGCTCACCAAGCCAACGACGAGCATCACTAAACAAGACTGAACTTCAACCTTGACTCTCCTTGATGCGCCTTGCCGCCAGGCCGGGATGCCATACCGCATTCGAACGCAATCACGCCTCCTACTCGGTTCATCCTGCCTACGCCGTTTCGCTACCATCAGGCCCTCCAATTGATCCTGATTCTTCCTGGCAAGCTACGGAACACCAGTCCAACTTCGTGGTGAGAATTTTATACCTCACATAAAAGTAACTCACCCACTCCTCATGCTCTTGTCAGATATCAACAACAAGGCCACCGACGTCTTCGTCTACCGAGAGACCATCTTGCGTCCTGAGTATCTTAGACTCGGTTAGGTTTCCCGAAACCCCGCGCGTGTATCCTGTTCTAGGTGGAATAAATAAAGTCATAGCACGGTATTCAAGAGCTGGATTGGATCCATTCAATGAACTTGAGCTGCGCGTTGGCTCCTACGTAAGTAGTATTGTGTCGAAGCCGCTCTGGTCAAGGTGTGCTATAGTTTCTATTGAGGCGCCTCCACGCGCCAGGGAATATACTGAGCCATGAAACTACAGAGGTCAATCTAGGGCACTCACCGGCTGACTCCAGTGCTCATCATAGGTTATGGGAGTCAAAACAATGTCCGCCTTCCGCTCAAGAATCTATCCAGCTTAAACCCAGCTTCTCTCCCGTGCTTTTCTCTTGGAATACTACGGATTTGAAGCAAGCCTTTTTCTTCTTGAATACAATCATGGGAAAAGAGAGCCATTCGAGTTCGTGGACGCCGTACAACAAGCTGTCATTGCTGAAAATATGAATTCAAAGATATTTCCCAGCTCCACAGGCTGTCATAATCCGAACATCTATCAGCAAACCAAACAGGCAGGCCGCAGCAGTAATCTCCATAGACTCACCTTCGAGATTGGGGCCAACAAGCATCTGCTGGAGCAGCGCAGCTGTCGACAGCAGCTTGCTTACATATGTCATCTTCGTATCCTTCGTGTCGAGCGCCCACGAACCACCCATTACCCCCCTTTATCACCCTCAAGCGATTCCTCTGACGACCCATTAGCCCTGGTGGTAGCGGAGGACTCGAAGGAGATTTCTCTTCGACGAGAAATTGCCTTCGAGTCAGAGAATCTGCCTCAGGTTATCCCCCATGTCCTGCATGTCACCGTCCCAGCGATAGTCGATATCCAGCCACTCATCCGATCCATCGACCATCTTCAAACAGCCAGGACCCTTCTCATCCATACCCGCCAACGTCTCACCTCTACCAGCAACAGCCCCTCATCCAACCCCGCCACCACAAGTGCCGGCGCTATGGTATGGAATCCCTAGCACGGTTTAAGCCATACCATAGTGCTCAAGTCGTATACCTTGACGACTCGTGCACGGCGGTCTTGAAAAGGTTCGAGTGAGTCATCTTGTTGTGTGGTCTGCGATAAGCCAAGTTATGCTCACATGTGGCTAGATGAAGCGGGGGATGGTGATTGGGAGCTTGCAGTACCAGACGTTCTTATAAGGTGGCAAGGCTTTGGTGCTGTGTTATCTCATTGGGTGAGTAGTTGAATGGTGAGAAAAGATTAGACTCAGAACCAGTCCTGATTTCGCCGTCACTGTCTACAGTACTTTAAAAAAAGTTCAGCGCCGGGGTATTTGGTAAGAAATGACGGAGCATTTGGACCTATACCTCACCCATTTCCGCGACGGCTGGATGAAGCACGCATTCCAGCATCCTCGAGTCACCGGCGACTAGCCGCCTTTTCTATTCAGTCTACTGTTCCGATATAGCGTGGTCTTTCTGCCGTGGTTGCAATCGCCGGCGAGAGCCACGCGGACTTGAGTCGCAGGTCAAGACAATGCCTACGGGTAAGTTCAAAGGTCCCGTATCTGGAATTTCAGCACTTCAGCTTTGTGCGGGGATATTCGCTGCGTACGAAGAACGGAGCGCTGGAGTGCTGGCCCGGAAAATGTACGGGAGTATCAAGTTCGACGGTTTACTGGACACTGTTCTAGGCAGGGCTTCCTCGCGATATCCGGACTACAATAGGCATGACGCTCGGCCCTTTACCCACTCCCATCGGTGCAAGCTCACCATGGTGATTTTACACCCGTCAGGCCGTGGACCTTATCGGTGAGATATGCTTCCCCCTAGCGTCTGCCGTAGAGTAACTCACGACATCCTACTCCAGCTCGAGATTTTAAGGAGGCTTCTCATGATGAGTTACTCGAATCGGGACCCTGCCGACGTGCAGGTTCCGCGCCGAAGGCCGGCATGGGACATTGGGTGTCACCGGTGTCACCGGCCACGTAGGAACTCACGTAGTGTGGATGAGGATGAGGTTGTCTGCGCCATAGCCAAAGGACCTGTAATTCCATTGTTGAGTAAATCATGGTACAATGCAGTCGAGTGAAATGATGCCATTTAGCTTGGGCCAATTGAGCAGACGTACGGTATCATTCAGGTACAACCGGTCAGCATGAGAGTCCTTCGTGAGTATTGACATCCAGGAATCGTCTCCTGTCCAAGGTTTATGGGTCAAAAATGGGTAACGGGAGATGGATTCACGATGTTGGCTCTCCGGACCGATGTCCACTACGGCTGAGTACCTGAAAAGAAGCAGTGGCTGTTGTCGGATGTTGTGCACTCAGGCCCGTCGCATTTGCGGTCAATAGGCTGTCGGAGAAGTACCGTTGTACCCGCTCCCGCTCGTGGAACGAGCCCTCTACTGAGTATAACTCGTACGCATGACAGGTGTAGCGCATCTAAGTTTCCGGACCGATGATAATTAGGTAGATTAGTAGTTCTGAGTCCTCGAGAATTAATTGGAAGAGGGGCCGCCAATTCAGCAGTTACCGTGTATTCGATCCCGCACTTCACTCGGCGGACATGCAAGTAGGCTTGCCTTATAATTAAACCCACGTCGCCTTTTCTCGGGAGAGCCCGCAGCTTGTGTGGTAGCGGCTGGCGGTGCTAGAACTTGTACGGACCGAAAAGATTTCCCACGCTAGCTATCCTCTAGACTCTTTTCTTCTCTCCATCAGAGCGCTCCAACTCAGGCCTGTGCCCAAGGCTTTGGAGTTCGCGGCGTACGTGGTTAACAAGACCGGCGAAATTATATCCCAATAACATCCACAAAGGAAAAGATCGTGGAGATTGGACTACGGATGCAGAGACAAATTTGTTCATCTCTAAAGTTTCATTTCACCTCATTTCACATCACTGATATCTCTGAGACGCGGAGAGCTATAGTTAATGGAATTGGAGACCAAGGTATATCTAGCCTTTGCTTGGACATATTAACCTCTGATGCTCTTCTGTGTACAAGGGGAACAGGAACTTCTCGTAGCTCTCAGTGAACTGAGTTCAAGGTGCTCAGTAGAGTGATCGGAGTCTGACCTACAAGTCATTCTTTCATTCGGAGGGAAAGCTTACCTGGGACTGGGATGGTATTAAATGCATCATGGTCTCAGGTATGAAGCCGAAATGAAGGGAATGAGCTTGTTAATTTTGCGCATGGTGAGCTATTTCGTCGCCTCTATCCCGCTTGCTCGTCGGACGAGAACGAATTTTTGGCTGACGTGACATTGACTAAGTGATGCTGAAGGATCCTGCACAAGACCGGATCGACACGGCCCTTTCTTCTAGTCGCTCCAAATCTAAGCAACGGTTCTGCTAGCGCTGTAGGTGCCCCCTTACATCCACAAATCGGATTCGTCAAAATGATCACTTGCCAAACCAGGGTTTCATCCCGATATTTGTCGCCAGCTGCCATCTCGGTTCCCTCGACACTAACGCTACAACTTCTCTCTCCGAGCGGCTCGAGGGTAATCTTCCTCACAACCACCCATACCTCTCGCCGCCATACCAGTACTTAACATCCGGTCACAACGGGTGGCTTTGGCCTCTTTGAACTGATGTCGACTCGTCCAGACGTTCAGAATTTCAATTAAAACACCCACGCGACGGGTCACTCGACCGTTCCGCTCAGTTACACGGGACTGACAACGGGCTATGCCGCTATCATGTTCCGCGATACGAAATCTCGATCGCTCTTATAAGGCTAGATGACGCGAGATATAAGCCCATCTTCCTTTCGCTCACCAGACGCTATACCCCCCTACCCAACGCGACGCAAGCGCCTGTTTACACTATAATAACCACAGCTATACCACTTGTGTTATCACCATCCACTATTGTTCAACTTCATGACTCTGACACACGCCCAACGATCCCATCTCATCCGTTCGACACGAAAACTGGGTGCATTGCTCGGAGAAACGCCGACCATCGAGGTCGCAGATCTCTCTCGAAGTAATTCCACTTCCTCGTCATCGTCAACGTTCTCCCGCCCATTGTCTTCATTTCACCCTCACCCAACTATCAGCTTGTCTATCCCCGCAGAATCATTCCCGCCCTTTCAATGTAGCTCTCTACCGTCTACCCCAACCCGTTGCTCTTTGAACAGAGATTCACCTTGTCGCCCACATACCCCCATACCTTCAACAGACCGTGACTCGATTGAGTTGAGGCGAAGGCGGCTCGCCAAGCTTTCCCGGACATTTGGCGAAAACATTCCTCCTGAACTCGTTACCTCAACCGATCGGTATCCCGGTTTCGATGCTACCCTTGACGAGATAAATCAGTACAGTGAGGATAGGTTGTCATGGAAAGAGAAAGAGAGTACCGAATCCCAGGACTCATTCTATCATGGTAATTTGCTGCTCAGTCACCCACGGACGTGAGTACTTATTGACCAGGACCTATAGTTGAAAAACCCACGCTCGATGTAAAGGCTCGATCAAAGTCCCGTCGGCTCTCATCCATTGGCTCGCTTCCGCCCGAATCTCCACCCCCACCATACACCACGCTTGGGAGGTCTTC
>JANHQD010002685.1:0-14733 GCA_024721195.1 Marasmius sp. AFHP31
CTGGAGCCACCCACGCCTGGATCGATTCTGTTGTCCACTGCATGGTTGATCCTCCTCCCTCGAAGTTGGAATTCAAACAGTTGACCTTCTTCCAATACGACCCTCTCATGGCCCACTGGGTTACTCGTCATTCCTGCCACCACAATCCCGTCCTCCACGAAGAGTTCTATCTCGACGAGTTAAACCGACCCGATTCTCCCTCCGTTTGGGATTACCAACGCGACGATTCCAAGCTGGACGAGTACTTCGGATGGGACGAAGTTGCGGTCCACAACATGTGGGAGTAGGACCATCTTTCCTTTAAAGTCATTCTAGACTCGTACATCTGTCTCTCGTTCCTTTACTACTTTCGTAGCTATTCTATTTGTCCTTATCCTCAAGTTCCGAAGTTGATCATAGTCTTCGACTTAGACGAAATAGATTCAACCCTGCTCGTACTTCAGTCCCTTATTATCGAATCTGAAGCTCTCTAGTCTTTGCCTTCTTATAGTCATGCCTCGTCGGAAGTTCCTAAGTTCATACAGTTCCATCTGCTCTTCAGATGAGGCTCTTGCCCGATTCACATCATGCGGCGTTCCTTCCTTTTATTCGTTGGTCGCTCATGATTATTGTTTAATCCTTCCCTTGGTCTGGTCACAGAGACTAGTCGATGTTCTGAAGTTTGTAGAACAGAGCGACCCCTACAGGTTTCGGGTGCAGTAGGATGACTTAGTATCGTCTTATCCTTCCGCGCTAGTCCTGAACCTTTTACTAGCCGTTCGGGCTCACGCTAATACTAAAGATACTTCAGATAATATCCCTTCTGAAGTTCCATAAATCGCTTAAAATTAAGCTAAAATTGTGAGCGCTAGTAGCAGGCGCTACAGCGATGAGATGAATGCTCGTTTTAGGTCGTTGAATGCCTTTTCACAATCGGCTGTCCATTCCCAAGGTTGTTCCTTCTTGGTGAGTTCGAAGAGGGGTTGGGCTCTTCTCGAGAATCCTTCAATGAATTGTCGATAGAAGTTTCCAAATCCTAGAAACGCCTGAGTTTCCTTCACCGTCCTTGGATTGGGCTATTCTGCTACTCCTGCCACCTTTACTGGATCTATGGCAAGCGTGTTGTGTGAAACAATGAGTCCTAGGAATTCCACTGATTCTTGTTCAAAGGCGCATTTTTCCGGTTTGGCATAAAGGTCTTTGTCACACAGTCGTTGGAGGATCTTTTTCACCAATTCACGATGTTTGTTTAGTGTTTCAGTGAATACAAGGATGTCGTCCATATAAATGACCACCTTTCCTGTGTCGATCAGGTCTTTGAACGTTGAGTTCATCATTGCTTGGAAGGTCGCAGGGGAGTTGGTGAGACCAAAGTACATTACTGTAGGTTCGAAGAGACCTTGGTCGGTGCGGAATGCCGCCTTCCATTCGTCTCCCTCCTTAATGTGGACATTGTTATAGCCTTGTCAAAGGTTGATTTTTGAGAAGATTTTAGCCCCCTTAAGCTTGTCCACCAGTTCTGATATGAGAGGAAGTGGGTAGGCGTTCTTAACTGTTCCTTCATTAAGTTGTCGATAGTCCTGTACTGGCCATAGACTTCCATCCTTCTTTTTAACAAAGAAGAACGGACTAGAATTTGGTGATCTGGAGTCTCTGATGTACCCTTTCCTTAATTCTTCGTCGACGAACTTGTCGAGGTGCTCTCTCTCTGACGGTGACATCTGGTATCCCTTGCTTGGTTGTGGTTTGAACTCTGGTTTCAAGTCGATGGTGTGATCCCATTCTCCTCATTCCGGTAGTTGTTCTGCCGTTTTCTTATTGAATACTGACAGGTAGTTATGGTATTGAACCGGAACAAGATCCTCCTTTGTCTTTGTTGGTTCTTTGGTGTGCTGGCCTTCAGCGATCTTTGCGACTGAGTAAATGTTGCTCGAATCATTGCGGGTATTTTGTTGACATCTTCCCATTCTTCGTCGTCTTCTGTTTTTGCAAACAGAGAGGCAATTGTTCTGGCTGTCCATTCTTCAGGTATGTCTGGACGCTCTTCGTCGTCTTCCATGTATAATGTATTGGCGAGTGGTCCCTCCATTTGGTGACGTTTGACCGGTTGTCTGCTTCCCGCTATCTTTTCCACTGGCTGGGGTATCCCCTTTCGTCTCATCCTTGCCTCAGATTCGATTTTTGGGGCAATCCCTTTTATGTTGCAATCAGGGGGGCATCTTGTCATTTCAACAAGTTCCTCGTCCCAGTCGATTTTGGGGTTGTGCTTCTTTAGCCAGTCAGTTCCTAGAATCACGTCACTATCTCCAATATCAGCGATATAGAATTCGGCCAGTTTGGTGTGATGTGAACTCCAGTCTTCTGACTGTATCTGGCTTTGTTGTCTGGTGGAGTGTCTGATCCAACCCAGAGTATTTGCACTGCCGTCAACATTTCTGATGGGGATTACCTCTGGTAGTCTCGTAAGTGTGAAGTCGTTTTCTTTTGCAAATCGAGTGTTAATGAAATTTCCTTCTGCTCCACTGTCGAGAAGGGCCTTCGCCTTGACTTTTCGTCCTGTAACTTTCCCAATAAATTCTATTCCAACAACAATTGATGGAGTTCGTTCATTCCGTGTGAGTGAAGGAATCCTTATTTCACTCGGTTTTGTAGTGATGAAAGGTGTGTATTGGATTGGCAAGTTACTGATATGTGTATTTACAACTCCACCTGGCAACGTGGCAGGGGAGTGAATCAAAAATCCTTCTTGGAGAAAACGGAGGCTAGGGTGGCATGTTGTTCAGGAGTAAGGGCGGCAAGTGCTCTGGCAGCAACAGAGATGGCATCGTCCGTGGTAGTCGGTGTGGTCGAGGCAGGGGGATCAGGAGTGGGACCAGCAGTTGGGGCAGATGCTGTGGTTGCTCGGACGTTTTGGGTGGTAGTCTGTCACCAGTTCCCAGAAGTAGAGGCAGCCGAAGTCGACACCTTTTTCTTCAAGCAATCTGGTGAATTGCGCATGTGACCCTTCTGTCCGCAGTCAAAGCATCGTCCTTCCCTCATGTACATTGCGTGTTCTTCCAGAGTAAGTCTTCCCCCAGATGTGGACGTCATGTTTCTAGCTTGTTGGGTGTTCGAGGTGTTGGCGGCTCTGATTGTCATGGTGGTGGTAGTACTATTGGTGGTTGTCAGCTTTCGATGTCCCCGCGCTTTTTCCTCGGCCTTCAAGCGTACCCAGTCGTTGCACTTTTGTACGGCTGCCTTTTGCCATCCTTCCAAGGTCGTGGGTATCACTTTGAACGTATCGATGGTAGCCTTCAAAGCTGGGTTAATACCCTGCTTGTAGAACAACTTGAGACCAGCATCGTTGTGTTCTGAGTCTCCAGCTAATTCGTTGAAGGCCTTATTGAATTTGTCGATATCCACCAAATCTCCTGTTTGTCGAAGGGAATCTAACTTTCATTCTGCTGTTCCTTCCTGGTTGTGAGGTTCGAAATCCTCTCTGAGATGGTGACGAAGGTCTCCCCAAGTTTTCCATCTCCAGTCCGCAAAGTTTTTGTTTGCGTAGTCGCCATCTATTTCTTTGCTCCGGTGACGCGCCCAAACATGCTTGATGAATGACAGGAAGAGGTCGATTTTGTTGGACGCACTCGGATAGATGGCCTCGTTGAGGCGGAGGTATCTTCTGAATTCCATCAGGAAGTCTTCAACTTCTTCCCTCTTTCCAGTGAATACATCTGGTTTCCTTCCCCTTTCTTTGAAGCTGGGAGGTTCCTTAACACTGGCAGACCTCCAGCTATCACTGCCCCTTCCGTCATCGCTGCCTTGTTCACCGTCTGATCCGCCCGGATCATCTGGTGGTGTACCGGGGTGCAGTGGTTCATCTCCTCTGGGTGCAACTCGTTCCTTTCCCTTCTGGGTTTCCATCTTTGTTTCTATTTTCGTCTCCGTCCTTGTTGACGACATGTTGGATGGACCAGCAGGTGTTTCTTCCGGCACGGGATTTTTGATTTCAATAGTGTCCCCTTTGGCTATTGTTTGTGGGTCATATGGAATAGTGAGGGGCAGGGATCCGTCTACTATCCCTTTGTCGAGAAATATGGTTTTGTTGTTCTTTGCGAGGTATGCCCACCAATGTTCGTCTGTTTTGCTGCTATATATCCAATATACTTTTATGCCGGACCCTCTTTCAGATCCTCCTTGCCACAGGTAGTAGTGTCTGTTGATGAGTTTGATTCATTTGGGTAGGGTGACTGGTGTCGATGCCCTTCCTGCTGGGGTTCCTACTCGAGAAGGGTTTTTTGAGTCGGGAGGTGGGAGGTTCTCAATGGTGGGCAACATTTAGTAGGCAATGTTGATGTGGGTGTTGTAGTTCTTGAGGTGATTGGTCCTTCGGGGGAAATCGTCTTCAGCAACTACTCGGCCGTAAACAAGGTTTTGGTCTGTTACGTGGAACTGGGTGATGGGTACTTTCTTCGAGACATGGATTTCGGTGCAGTCTTCCTCTAAGTTGTGGACGATCTGGATGAGGACGTATTTTCTGTGATGTGTGTTGTATGTCGGTGCTTCATTCCACCAGATGGCGTGGTGTAATCGCAACCACTTGTTGTGCAAGTACTGGGGATCTTCTAGGACGGTTTTTGACACAAAGGATTTGAGTCTGAGATTTGTCGTTTTGTCGGGTCTGGTAAATCGGGTTGGGTAGAAGTATTCTCGGGGTCTGAGGGGTTCTGGTTTGTATATGAACTCAATCTGGAGGTTCTGGGACGCCAGTATGGTCGTTGCTCGGGGGTTCGGTGTTTCTTGGTCGGTTTGAGAGTGAGGTGAGGCTAAAAGAGCTTAACCAAGTGTCAGGAAGGCGACCACAGTTGCCCCCTCAAGTCACTCAATCAAGTCTGTTCTGCTGTGTTCACTGTGGATTGACCAAGTGGTTAAGCTAAGGAATCGTACTGTACAAGGTAAGTCTTTTATACTAGGTTACAGGTTAGAATGAGTCATCAAGTGTCTGTACGAGTCGGTGCAGAGGAGTGAGGGATGGATGGTTCTGGGATTGTGAGTCGGGTCGCTGAGTCACAGATGGTGAGTCGTAGACGGTAGCAGGCCCACTGAGTCGTGATAGATGATTATGAGTTGGCCCATTTGAGTCATGGAGTTGAGTCAGATATTTGGGAAATGAGGTGAGTCGAGATGATGGTTTAGCACTCAATGTGGGTTTGGGTGCTTGTTGGGGAAAATAGGAGGAATCATGACAGTGTTGAGATTTTCGTTTCATCAGTTCTTTGGTTGTTGGGATTGATTTCCAAGTAAACACACCAGCCAGATAGCGACAAGAGAACAGACAAAGCAGGCCGGCAGAGATCTGAATCAGCAGCCCCACAATTTTAATGATTGTGATAGTGAAAGTCATATCTACCACCAATGAGTAGGGATAGTGAGGACGCAGGACAGATAGGTCCTCCCAGAGTGCCAAAATTCAGTATTCACTCTGAGGGAGAACCCATCAATAAGCAGAGTAGATGGGGAATGCAGACTATCACCCTCTGCAGTCATGCGGGGCAGAGCAGTTCAGGCAAAAAAGCCAGTCTCACTTCCTGTTAGACGGCGCATACGAAGGAGGAGGCCGTAAGGTGGGCATCATATTGGGTGGTGAGGCTGATGCTTTGGAGATGACTGCTGAAGTTGCTGATCAGGGCAACCTTTGAGACAGCCACATTTGATATGACCATCAATAGAGGGTTAAATAGTATGTGGGCCCTATGACAACAATTAGAATTAATTATAAGCAAATATTGAAAGACATATGACCTTCAGAGATCAAGATTCCACAAGTTTGTGCTACAAGGCCCACTCATGACATTTGAACTTGTTCATGGCTTCCTGATTGAACGATCATTTGAAGTGTCAGATTGTGCACCTCAGCGCTGTTGTACCATTCCAGTTTGTCAAACTGTGGGGCTATTTTAGTTGGGGCATCTTCCATCAAGGTTGGAAAGTGATCATTTCAAACTTGATGGCAACATTCAGACTGCTGATGTGGGTAATAGGATGGTAAATCAATGGCTGAAAGCCTGCAGGTAAAGCATTGTGCTCAGAATCTGGAGGTGAAGCTTTGACTGAGATTGGACCTACCTACAGCATCCTGGATAGCATTGACCCCCTACAAACACATAGTTTACCTACATCTCTTCAGTCTCCTTCTCCTTTGGAGTGTGTGATGACAGTGACATACCCCTCCTGCCATTCTGAAGTTGGTATTGCACCAGAGGTCTGATATATGATTTGATCTTCAGCACTCAGCATGAGAGTGACAGACACTGGAATTTTGCTCTGAAACCTGTAGTATTTGACAGGTAGCCACTAAACACTTGACTTTGTGAATGGGCTGACAGTGATTCACCTCAATCAAATAAGCATTGGAAGGCTGAAGAGAGAACATGGATGAGCCTCAAGGTGTTCTGCGTCAGGAAAGGGTTTGGGTGTGAATTCTGAAAACAAACAGAGATCAGAGTCGACTCTTGGTATGTGATTAACAGCTGTAGGCAGAGCACCTTGAGTCAAAAATAAGCATATTGACTTCCCTTGAGGTGAGGGGAAGAATGAGGGGGGGGGGGCGGGGTCCAAGAAACGACAAGGAAACAGTATAGAATCACCATGACTGAAAATTGTCAAAGATTGAGCATTATATGATTCTTGAAGGATGGTCCAAAAGGCTGCAAGGAAAGTTGAGAAGGAGGACCTATCACCCTAGTATGTGTGCCTACTGTCAGAGCTCTTGAGCTGCATGTCATGAAGTGCTGCTTTTCCCCTATCTTTTCTAAGATATCAAATGGCCCCAGACCCTGATCTCCCAGCTTCTCACCCAACCGCTTCAGCCTAAAGTCTGACCCATCCAGCCAAACAAAGTCTCCCACACCAAACTGATGAGCTTTCCGTTTCCTCTGTTCGGACCCTTCTTTGATATGATGTTTGGTCATGTGTAGTGCTGCACCTGCATCTCGCCTGACCTCCCTCAGGATGTTGATGCAATTTTCGACCTCAGGGATGCCCAACCTTCTTCCTACAGGGATGTTGAAAAGGGGGAGATAACCGTAGAGGAGTTTGAACGGAGAGAGGTGGTGAGCAGAGTAGGTGCAGGAGTTCAAAACAAACTCGGCAAGGGGTAGATGTTCTGACCAATCGTCCTGTTGGTAGTTTGTATACAGATGCAGGTACTTCTTGTCACAATTCCTCCTATTTTCCCCTAACAAGCGCCCAAATCCTCATTGAGCACTAAACCATCATCTTGGCTCACCTTGTTTCCCCAAACGTCTGACTCAACTCCATGACTCGAATGGATCGACTCATACTCATCTATCACGACTCAGCAGACCTGTTACCGTCTGCAACTCATTATCTGTGACTCAGTGGCCCAACTCACAATCCCAGAACCATCTATCCCTGACTCCTCCCTGCCGACTCATACGGACACTTGATGACTCATTCTGACCCGCAACTTAGTATAAAAGACCTACCTTGTACAGTACGATTCCTTAGCTTAACCACTTGGTCAATCCATAGTGAATACAGCAGAACAGACTTGATTGAGTGACTTGAGGGGCAACTGCGGTTGCCTTCCTGACACTTCTCTACCTCTTGATTTGCTCTTTCAGTCTGTCCATTGGCCTGAGGGTGGTATCCCAAGGTGAAGCTGCCCTTGATCCCAAGTTGCCCTAGAAGCGCCCTCATGAGTTTGGCATTGAATTGTAGTTCCCAGTCCGAGATGAAGCAAATGAGTAAACCGTGTAGGCAGAAGATCTCTTGGTAATAGATGTCAGCAACTCCTTCAGTGTTGATGTTACTGGTGCAAGGAATGACATGTACTTGCTTGGTGAAGAAGTCAGTGCTAGCGTTACCAACGGCTGGTCCGGTCTGGCTCCGGCTTGGCTCCAACGGTCCGGCTCCAAAGTGGCTCCCTGAGCCGTTAGTCACATGCGGCTCAGCTTGGTCTGGCTTGGAGCTGGCTCAGCCGTGGCTTGAGCCAGTCAAAAAATATTGAAATTGTATTTGTTTTATATGCTGTCAGGCATCTTAAGCATGGTGCTTGTGGATTCTGGGGTGTGTAAAAATTCATGTTGTGCAACAATTTTGGTCGTTGTCGCTGTCAGACAGCCATCAGAAATATCAGCACCTGCTATTTTTGGGTTAGGGTTAGGAAATAGGTAGGCACTTTCTGCATACATTTCACATTTGGCCTAAAGCACTCATGTTGTACACTCTATACAGTGATAATTATGATATGAGATTGATAAAATACATAAATACAATGAATTAGAACAGTTGGGAGGCAAAAAAAATCAGAGAAAAAAGTGACAGCTCAAAGCCACCTGAGCCAGTTCCTGAGCTGGACCGAGCTGGAGCCGTTGACCAGCTCCATTTGAGCCATTTTTTGCCATGGCTCGGCTTGGAGACGGCTCAGCCATGGCTTGAGCCGAGCTGTTGGTAACGCTAGTCAGTGCAGACCAGGATGGTGTCATGCCCATGAGAGGTGGGTAACTGGGTGATGAGGTCAACTCCCACTTCTTCCCAGGAACCCTGTGGCACATCAAGAGGCTGAATGACTGAGTGGGGGTGGTGGTGAAGCTTCTTCCGGGTGCAGGTGTCGCATCCTTCCACGTACTTCTCTACAAATGATTGCATGGTGGGCCACCAGAAGTGAGTATTGACCAAGTCTAGTGTTCCATGGAGTCCAGGGTGACCTGCTGTAGGGCTGTCGTGACACTGGCGTACTACCTCTTTGCACAACTCATCACCTGGGGGAACGTAAACTCTGCCTCAGTGATACACCAACCCGTTGTCTTCCTCCCATTCCAATAGTCCATTGACTAAGTGAGATGGTATTGTGCTTTAAATATACACGTAGTAAAAAGTGTAGATTTCTAAGCTATAGAGTACAAAATACGCCGGCGGGGATTGAACTTGGAGTCCAATAGTACCCATTTTGACTGATGGTAGAACCACTTGACTATGGAAGCTCAATAAGTAAGGACTAGGAACTGAAAAAGTGACCAACCATTTTACCAGGGCGAATAAAGCCTTATTGGCCATTCGAAAGCTGGACCAACGAGCATACAGAGTATAACTAAGGCGAGGACACTACCTAGAAGGACTTGTTACTGAAGTTAATAGAACCGTTGTAAGGACTAAGTTCGAGACCTGATAAGTTAGGGCTATGTAAGGGTCAGTTCATTTTCGTCCCAGACAACACCTCAATGACCTCTATATGGTCTTGCATCCATAACAAACCCTTGCACACACACTGATCCTAGCTATCCACGATGCAAACCTCTGACGCCCAAAGCACTGCCACTCAGCGCTCAGCGTCTAATGGCCCAATTCGTCATTAAAGGCACTCATCCACGTTCCCCTCAGACCAGGAGATGCCCCCAGCTCACCATATCATCCCCACTCCTCCTCAGGCATATTGACCATCCCCAGTGACTCATTGACAAGCTGTATTCCTTTCACCATCCCACGTTCCTTCGTTCCATTTTATCCATGTTCACCCTTCATCCCACAAGCCTTCGCTCCCGCATTTGTACTCCCAACACTGTTCTTCTGCGATGGTTTCTCATGCCGGAATGACCCTTAGTTCTTCCGTGTCCATCCCAGCCATGTTGTACCTTTCAGTCCACATTGTCCACATTCGACTTCCAATCATTATCCTTGTATTTCACACTTTTCTCTTGGACTATACACGATACTTCTGTACATTATGACACACTACAATCCCAGTTTGGATCATGACAATGTTCTTTAACCGTATATAAGCTAGGTAGATAGGAAGCATGTACTTGAGTTCGTTCTACAAAGCTTCAAGCTACTGCCTGGTGTGTTTCTAGTCTCAAGTCTCATACTAACCGTTTGTTTGTGTCATCTTAGGTCTTTGGTAAAGCCCTTCTACGATTGCGACTGTCTGTGTAACCCCAAAGGACGACCCCTACAAAAACTCTGTGTTGCTGTCTGGTAGACTTGACCTGGAAAACACACCTTTGATTGGCAATCTCAGGTGTCCTCGTTGCGTGTAGGATTGAATCATACATGTGGACCAGTCAGAGGCTCTGCTGGTTTTGGGTGTTATTCATTTCTCCACGTTCCTTTTTTTCATTTATTCTTCCAGCTTAACATAGAAAAAGAGGCCTGTTACAGGCTACTAGCAGCATCCAATGGCGGTGAAGTATAAGGCCTAGTCATGCACTTGATAGTGTCAATGAGATTAAAGAAGAACATCCGGACGGGAACTGCTTCACGAGGAGTAAGGACAGGAATGGTGTTGAAAACTGCATCTACCCAAAGCACCAGGGATAAGAGCTGTAGAAACAGAGTGGACTCCAATCTCTGCAATAGCCTGAGCATATGGTCCTATCTGAGCGTCGAGTATGTTGCGAAAGGTGGATTCGTCAGTTTGGGGAGCAAGGTATAGGAAGTCTTGTAGAGAATTGAGACATGTAGCAATGTTGCATAGGAATGGGTCTTCTTGGCTACAAAGAATGTAGAACTGAAGGAACAAGGCGAAATAAGCCTCTCAATTTCCAGTGCAGAGTTTGTTGAGTTGCTCAGCACAATGAGAGAGACCCATCGGTCAGATAATAGCCTTTTTGAAAGGAGGATGGATCTTTTAAGTAGAGATTAGTAGAGGTTTATAGAGAGTCTATAAGAACATACCTTCATAGATGGTTTGAAAACAAGACAGGATATGAGGAGCATCCATTTTATGATGATAGTACTGGACTAAGAAGACCGACAGTTGAGATTTTACACCAGAGGTATGAAGTAAGAGCAAAGGATCTTATCAACGGACTAAGACTTTGACCGGCAGGTCTTCATGAGATTGACAGCTCTATATGTTGAGAACTAGTCTAGTACATTGAAGAAGTGGTGTCTACCAGTAAAGGGTACAAAGGACTCTTCAACAGTGTCTATGAAAACTTTGTTACACCAGGCTTTAGAATATTCGGGCAGCTGAGCCATAACTGTACTAAGGAATCCTACTCTCATCATACTATGGGCATACTTCTCAACCAAGGGGATAATCCTAGTAAGTTCGTTGTAGGACTCTTTGGAAAGCACAGTTGGTTCGTAGAGGAAAGCCTGAGCAGGATTGCTCTGGGATAAGAAGAAAACAGCCGCTGGGCAAATGTGTCGGGCAAGGATAAAGTGTTGAAGGAGCAATGCCATAAAACTGTCAGGTGAAATAACAGTAGAGCTGAGCATAGCTAAACGCCAGAGTCAATGATAGGGAAGGTCGCCAGCCATTACCCCGTTGGGGTGAGCAGGGTAGATCTCTATAAAATAGAAGTTAGACTATTAGCTTTTCAGGCACAAGAAGACTGTTGATCATGACACATCTTTGTAGAACTCCTGAACTAGTTTGGCGACGGGCCATTGACCGTTGCTCCAGCAGGTATGACCCGGTCAAAGCATCTTAATTTGACATCAAGAAAAGTGGCAAATGGAAATCGTAGCTCCATATATCTCCAGCACTCTGTGTCCTCCCACAATGTTCCAGAGCGTCAATGGCTATTGTTGTATCATCCGCGAAAACGGTCGGGTTTTGAGTCTTAACTTTTGAGGGATCGGCTTCTGGGCTACCCCAAAGACATTGTCTGAGCCACTAGAATGGAGCGATTGGAGATTATGACTCAAGAAAAATGACCAAGATGAGCATTGGGAGTCAACCTGTCAACCTACGTGTCGCAAGTTCTTGTGTGACTCGGAGTCAAATTGGAAAGTGTTTCCCACAGCTCTGTCGTTTTTGTCAGTGACCAGCAGCCTCATTTCTCAGGGTTTGTCTCCATTGCTTAATTGAGCTCAAAACTGAGCACTTTCTTCCCCGCCAACTTTTAGTCTGTTTCTTGTCCACCTAATGCCAAAAGGGATATACCTATATACTGTTCAGTCTACAGCCTGAACCAAAAATCCGAGAGATTAAATGCTCAACCATAACCTTCAAATTGAACTACCAGTAGTAACCACACCGATAACTTTGCATTGATCCTTGAGCTCAAAGCAACTCAAAGCATATTTTCCAAATCAAAGTGATCCTGGATAGGCCACCTCTCACGAACTGGATCTGGGTCTGTCTGCCACTGTCTTCACATTCAATGACTCCTTCTGTTGAGATACATAGCAAGTAATTAATATTGGACTGCCCCTTGTGCTCGGTACAAGCTCAATACTCTATGATGGCTCACCTAGCTCCACGCCACAATGGGCGGCTCGGTTGGTCATGCTTCCAATTCTATCCCCTACTTGCCAGATGAGAACAGTTTAGTGCCCAAACAGAATATGGTTCAATATGGTATGGTTGTCATCAGCACCCACAGAGCTCATTCAGTTTGCTGCATGAGGCAGGGGATCACATTCTCTGATGTGTACACCAAGCCCTGAGTACGAAGAAATCCAAAATTTGCTAGAACTACATATTGGGATAGCTCTACTGTGACCAATGCTTGCTTGATTACTTGCCTCCATCAGTCAACGTCAACTACTATCAATCAAGTTCTTTGTGGTTATCAATACAAGTTCACTCGCCACCAAAAATCTGGCTGTTGCATGCTATGGTCTTCTGGAGCTAGTGTTGCCACTGGGTGGGTTGAACCGTGGGTTTTGACGCCTGGGTTCAACCCGGACCGAACCGTGACATAATTCTGGTTTCGCCAAACCGGGTCCAAAAACCGGTTTCAGACCGGTTTGAACCGCGGTCAACCAGTTTAAACCATATAGAATAAATTATTTTTCATTTGCTTTTTTGTTACTAGTACTTGCTGTCCTTTCACGTGATTATCAAGGCCACTGGATCCTCCATTTCGGGCTATGGCTCAGATGGATCCTGCCTTTGTCCTACTGTTGTTAATTTTGTCCCAGTCATCACAGGCCTTGTCCCCATTGCTGTACTCTGTTCTTTCTCCTGTGTAGAAACAGTTTTAGCTTGTACTTTGAGGTAGTCTTAGATCTTATAATCCATGTATTCTATCCAATGTACATTGAGTGATGAAAGAATATGGAAAAAAAAACTGGGGAAAAAATTGGTTTCAAACCGTAGTTGACCGGAAACAAGAAACAACTATAGATTGGCCGACTCCGCTACATAAGTAACTCAGGTAAATAGATGTAAATTACACATATTTTCCTCGCCGGTTCTTTATTGATGCTCATGTAGGCTATCCAAAATGTCTCCTTCAAAAGGAGTAACAAGATGAACCAACATGGTTCTTCCAAACAAATAGGAGTAACTGAAGCACAAGCGACGTCTGCTCACTGAAAACACAAGATCAAAATCAAACTTTGTGTTTCGGTGGTTGATTGGAAACAAGGATGAATCAAATTGGTAATGATGGAGGTGAGGCCGAAGCGAGCGGTGTAGTAGGTTCAAGAGCTTTCGGCCTCCTATTGAACATTCCTTTCAACCCGGGCAAAGAAACGGAAGGACTGCAAGGCGTCGATGACACCAATGGTGGTGAGACAGTCGAAGATGGCGTGACCGTCTTGGAGCGCGGAAGGTCATTCGATCGATCAACGGTAGAGCCTTCGGGATGAGTAATGCTGGGTTCAGGTGAAGGCGGGTTAGAAGCGACTGGACAGAGGGGCTTGAAGGGGACGGCGAGTGCTGAAAGACTTTTGGGGGGCTGAGGAGGATGGTCACAAACAGAATACTCGAGTGTGGACCTATGAATTGCACTCAAGGCCTCGAGAATTGCCATGTTTGTCTGCCTTTGCGATTCTACAACCTCTGAAAGCCACTGAGACTGTACAATCATGGATTCCTGCATCCTGGCCATTTGTGCACGGAGATCCTGAATTGTATACTGAAGAGCCATCATTGTTGAGCCCTGTTTTGTTGCTTTTCGCTGTAGTCTGAACTGGGCGCAGGCGCCTTTGTCCACAGGATTCGGAAATGCCGAGAACCGTTGGGGATACACTGGCATATCGAGCCGAGGAATGAAAATGAAGAAAATAAAGAAGTTTTGTTGGTTTTGGTGTCTGCGAGATGCGTCTAATCTCGCTGTGAGTCCACCAGGGATTCGCAGCAGTACGGTGGTAGTGATAGTGATAGTGGTAGTGGTAGGACCGGGTTCGTCAGTTTGAAACCCAGACCAGGACCATGAATCCGGTTTCCAACCTGTCACAAACCGGACCGCCTGGAACCGGACCGGTTCAAACCGAACCCACCCGGTGGCAACACTATCTGGAGCACCTAGGTGTCCCACCCATACATTACTAAATAGCGGACAGGACCGGGCCGGAACTGCCTGATGGTTTGTGGTGATCCAACGCGTCTACGCAGGTATCCCAATACCTCCTTAGCAATACGCCATTATCTCTTTATTTCTCTCTCAACCTCCCTCAGTCCTTCCTCCTCGCGCGACCCCGCATGACTTCGCCCGCTCTCCCGCCCTCAACCCGACACACCTCGTGGCCCGTTGCCTTTTTCGAACATGTGTGACTCAGCACGCTTTCATCGCTCATCGCGGCTTCACTTGCCATTTTTCCCCTCAGCCTATCCCAACCCGCTGGCCGGACTCGACTCTCCGTCCCTACTCCCTCTCAAATTTCCCTTCTTTTTGAATCGTTCATATCAACACTTTCCTCAACAGCCTACTCTTTCACGCTGGTCGGACTCGACTCTCCATGCCGACACTCTCTCACCTCATTCTCTCTTAATATCCTAGCACCAAGGCCTATCATATCTCTTCGGGAAACCCTACATCTCTATACACACAGTGCTCAACAGTGCTCAAT
>JANHQD010002685.1:14753-38052 GCA_024721195.1 Marasmius sp. AFHP31
AGTATTCAAGTTCTTCTAGCCTGGCGGTATCATGAGGATCGGCTGAGAGAAAAATGTCAGTGCGGTGTCCATGTCAGGAGAGAAAATGTTACTCGCCGAGTACCAATTCGGGACATCCGTGCTCGCGCGCGTACTGTTTCCCATCCAGGTTGCAACTTCTTGAGTGAAGACGTTCTCGTACAACTGCGTAGTGCTCCTCTTTCCAGTAGTTACCAACCCATTCCTGCACGCTCAACTTGGGGATCCCGAATCTTTCCCAGTCCTCCTCAGCGATGGCAGTCCTTCCTTGTGGGTCGTGGGACCAGTAGAACAGTTTTTCGGGCAATGGGTAGCGGATACAATGTAGGTTGTTGATGAACTCGGTGGGTAGAGGGCGGACAAAGAGGTATGTGGGTGTCGAGCAGTTTGTGGGGTCAACAGAGACGGTACCTTTGAGTTGGAACCCGACCTGATCAATATAGACTGAGAGGAAGAAACATCAGAGAGGAAAGCAGAGATATGCGAAGGAAGACTTACCGACATCTGTCACATCATCACAGTCGTCACCAAAGCGGAGAGACTGGCAAAGAAAGCCACCTAGGTGTCCCACCCATACATTACTAAATAGCGGACAGGACCGGGCCGGAACTGCCTGATGGTTTGTGGCGATCCAACGCGTCTACGCGGGTATCCCAATACCTCCTTAGCAATACCCCGTTATCTCTTTATTTCTCTCTCAACCTCCCTCAGTCCTTCCTCCTCGCGCGACCCCGCATGACTTCGCCCGCTCTCCCGCCCTCAACCCGACACACCTCGTGGCCCGTTGCCTTTTTCGAACATGTGTGACTCAGCACGCTTTCATCGCTCACTCATCGCGGCTTCACTTGCCATTTTTCCCCTCAGCCTATCCCAACCCGCTGGCCGGACTCGACTCTCCGTCCCTATTCCCTCTCAAATTTCCCTTCTTTTTGAATCGTTCATATCAACACTTTCCTCAACAGCCTACTCTTTCACGCTGGTCGGACTCGACTCTCCATGCCGACACTCTCTCGCCTCATTCTCTCTTAATATCCTAGCACCAAGGCCTATCATATCTCTTCGGGAAACCCTACATCTCTATACACACAGTGCTCAACAGTGCTCAATACACTTCATCCTCCGCAAAGGCCAGTCCCATCCATGTGCTTAAGGACAACGACACAAAACTCGAAAGTAAGTGTCTTGCCGATTGACGTTTCGCCTCTCTCTAACCACTGTTTTCGCAGGTCTCATCTTGTTCATCGGAAGATACTTGAGTGGTTGTTTAGTATTTGGGGTCATTCAACGGTGAGATTCCTACTCATACTCGGTCAACAGCCTTTTGACACAAGTTTTGTAGTTCTTTTCTTGTATTTGTGAAGAGGTTAGGCCGTCGCTCATCATGGTCATCATACACGGTCGCAAAGACACCCACGTCACGGCTATTCCCTGTCAGGCCCCGCTCCGTTCCCTCTGCCTTATACTCGCATTGTCTACCTCTTAACCTGTTCCATACGTTGATAAAACCTCTCCCAAACCTCGGCCCCTGACCACTCAGTGACTTTGTCTGTTACCTTAGTATATCCACGACCAATTCATGTCTTCAACTGTTCCTTTTCGAGTGATTAAGAAAACAAAATAAATTGAATGAGATTACACATTGAATACACAGGCTAAGTACGTATGTTAAGACCCCCGAAATGCAACGGCTCGTCACAGGTCTAGGCGTTGGGGAGCGTGTCGGGTACGCTTTGGACGCTCAGCCACGGGCTGCGTTGGATGCTCCTTGCGCTTGGCATCATTGGGGGTGTTGGTGGCATCTGGATTATCTGCAAGAACTGGCTCGTCGGATGTAGAAGGATTGGCTGGAACAGGTGAGTCAGTCATGGCCATCAACTGTGGGTCAATGATGGGGGAATGTTCGATGCTGGAAGTCTCATCGACGTCAACACTGGAAGGTGGAGCAGCAGTAAGGGGAGCCTCAACAGGGGTAGCCGACGCTGAAACCTGTTTTGGTACAACACGACGAGGCTTTAGACGAGGGGCTTTGTCAGGAGTGGGTGGGATAGAAAGACTGGGACCAGGGTTTGATGCCTGGGTTACTTGGGCCTCAGTGGTCGCCATGCTGGTCTGGGTTTTCGGGGCCTTCGCGGCTTTCAGAGCCTTTGGGGTTTTCGGCGCTTTCGTCTTTTGCGCGGCAGTCGGCTTTGCTAAAGGTTCCTACAGCACGAGTGAGCTGAGTTTCAGATAGTTGTAGAGGAATCCATACCTTTTGAATTTTTTCTCCATCGAGATCGTCGTCGTCGTCGTCGGATTCCCCGGACTCCCCACTGCTGGAAGCCTCTGCTTCTTCAGGTTTCTTGGAACTGGGTTTCCCCCTCTTCCCCCTTGGTTTACCTGCGTCGTTACGCTTCTTCCTTGTTTTGACAACGACAGTGCCGTCCGCAATGCCCTTCATCCTCGCCGCCTTCCACTCCTCAAACTCGTCCCTGTCAAGCCTTCGGAACCTCGCAACGCCATCACGCCAAGAGTCTCGCAACATGAACAACTGATTGGTATTACCCCCAAATGAGACCGGCTTTTGAAACGGCAATGCCGGTGGCCATCCTTCGCAAACCACCGAAAAGTGTAGGGTGGTGAGTTTGTCGAACTGCTCGTATTGCATGCCCAGGCCCTTCGTCGAGCAAGCTTCATCTGCAAATGTAATATATGTCAGTATGATCATATCTAACACTATCGTCAGTCAGGAATGTACATACCTAGTGCCTCCTGGATGAGGAGGGAACATTCAGTTTTCAACGCGTCTGCTTGGTCCTTTTGATTCTTGATGAGCGCTAAGACATGGACCAAGTAATTAGCATAGCTGACAAGAGAATAAGACGCAATGTCGTACCTGTAGCGTCACAACGGACCACTGCCAGTGCCTCGACCTTCTTACCAACGGTCGCACAGTCGAAACCACGAAGGATTGTTGGAAGGTAACGACGGATCCGATCGTCCATGAAGAACCACTGAGGTTTCATGATCCTCTCTGGCCGATTTTTGACGACGAGGAGCATAGCTTCACTCCCAACGCGTAATTTATGGCCTTTGAGCTGTTGTATGTAGTGAATAAGGAGCCTACCACGGAGAGACCTGAGAAAAAACTTACTATACCGGTAGCTTGCGTGATACTGGACGACGTATCGGCCATCTTCTCCTTGACACTTGGTGCCTTGATTCTTTCCCTGGTGTCTAAGTCGCGTTCTGCCTCGAAATCGTTCACCATCTTCTTACGCCCTTCCGGAGTCAGGCTATCGTATTCGTCCTTGAACTCGGTCTGAATTTGCTGCACCGTCATAGGTGACAGTCCAGCTGGAGCCTGTCAGAACATTCAGAAGGACCAAAAGAAGATTAAACACTTACCAGCACGCCGTTGCTTTGACTTCCTGGACTTGAACGCATTGAACGGGTTGGGCTTCTTGGACGGCTTTGACACGCGGACTCCGCCCTGGAAAAACATGTCCAGGAAGTATCGAGGCTTCTTGTTGTAAAGCTTCCCCAGTTGGATACACTCCTCCCGAACACTCCGTCGCATGGCAGCTATTTTTTTCCTCATCTCGACGAGGACAAGCTTGCGATTCTGTTGTCGACGCTGGCGTTCCAAACGCGTTGTTGGCGGTCTTTTTGACTGAGCATCCGCATTTCGTGTACGCTTGTGAGCCGATGCGCCCGGTGGAAGAACCGCATACTTGGCGATTAGGTTCTCTGTGCGAGCGTTGTGGCGAACACCACCAGCCACTTTTGGCATGTTGATTGGGAAAGAGAGAATGCTGGGGGTGAGGAAAAGTGCGTCAGTGTATGAGCACTCTTAAGGGCTCAAGATCTGGCTTACATGCGTCTAATCTCGATTCCTACTTGCAGTTCATCTGCACACTGACGTTGTGGCTTTGTAGGTTTTGCAAATTTGTCCATACACTTGCTTTTGCCCTGATATCGATGGTGTGCAAACATGAGCGAGGCAGCCCCAGTCTTCATAGTGCCAAGTGATTTGCGTCGTTCTTGAGAGGGAGGATGGAGTGAGTTTGGGACTCAGAGGGGGACAACGAGCTACATAGTAGAGTGAAGTCGAGAGCGAAGGTGAGTGACGAGCACGTCTAGACGAGTTTGGCAATGAACTTTCCGTTCCGGGCCACCGGATGATCTGGCCGCCAACCGAACGATTTCCCTTTTGAGATATTTATAATTTGATCTTATCTTCTTCCACTCCCATCATCCGAGGTTCACAAGCCCCAGCCCTCAACCCTCTTCCACCATGTCCCCTGTTCATAACACACCAGGATGTGAGTATGAGCAGAATTTGAAATAGATTTTCTACTCACCTAAGTCCCTCAGCTACACCCACAAAAACATGAACTCAAACCAGGACCTACACGGAGATAGTCACCGAGCAGAGCCCCAAGAAAGGTACGTCGATCCTCGCGTTTTCTGTACTTAACAAGTCAGCTTTCTCATTAATCTTAGTCTCTATGCGTACAACCACGCATACCACAACCGTTGTCGTCACTGAAAGCCCCAAACAACCATTTCAACCTCGCGCACCACCTGAATTTGAAGAGTCGGACAATCCCAATGACGACGCCGAAATCTTCTTTGCGTCATCTAGTGAAGCAGGGTCAATATCCCCGACTGCTACAGAAACACCGTCTCGACCCTCTGCACCGTCTCGAACTTCCGCACTGTCTCGAACTCCCACACCGTCTCGAACCCCCACACCGTCTCGAACCTCTGTACCCTCTCAACCTCAGCGTTCCCAATCTTCGAGGGCGTCCGCTCATTTGACTACCCAGCGCTCAGCGGCACGACGAAGTTTTGGTGAAGATCCTACCGTCTATTATCGTTCAACTTATCCAGGCAAGGTTCCGCATCCCGACTCGATGAAGGATGCTCCCGTCGCGGCCTTTTACTACGTGGTCACCGCTGGAACGTCGGTCGGGATCTTCGCGGATTGGTGAGTCATCTTATTAAACAATTTTTGCAATCATTGAGGTAGTGTATATTCCTTAGGATTCAGGCCAGCCACTTCGTGGTTGGAGTCAGTGGATCCAAGCATAAGAAGTACAAGAAGTATTACCAGGCTTGGCTGGCGTACTACAAGGCGTATACCGCGAAGGAGATTAGGCTGCTCAACGAGTATCAGGATACCGCTCCCCTGCACACCCAGTTATCCGACAGCGGGTTGGAGCATGATATTTCTAATTTGTCCCTCTGATCAACAGTATCCGTGTATTCCCTTAGCTACAAATTTTCATGACGATCTTTCGGTTTCGGCTTTATTTGCGTCACAAGCTGAGTTTCTTAGATTTCTGATCAGATTCAGACTACCGCGTGGCTCCGGAGTATTACTATTGGCGCCATAATAAATTGTAAGTACGTCGCTCAACCTTTCCCGCGACTACCGACGCTCAGCCGCATCCCCCAACGTTACATTTGCTCACAACCATGTCATCCGACCTTTCTTCAACTTCTCTCTCGCAATCTGCCCACGTCTCCGAATCGGACGACACGGTCCTCATCTCCCGTCCTCCCACCTCCCTAACCACGTCCAGCTCCGACGACGATCACCAGACTCCCGCCAACAAAAGTTCATCCGATCCGGTCGATGAAAAATTGCCGCCAAGCTCCAATGAACCACTCCACGACAACGGAGTGCGCCACGCCATTTTGGCTCACCATCGTGCCACCAACACTTGGGGAAATGGAACCGGAGGATGGGGAGACGACTTTGAGACCGCAGAACAAGCATGGGCCACCACCGTTCAAAGCCCCAAAATCGTCTCGCTCACTACAGGGCGCCAATGGACCGACCGGGCTGACGGTGTCATCTTTCGCTGGCGAAGCCAAGATCATAGCCCGTCGCACAGGCACATCGCCCTCTATGCTCGCACCGACCTCCACGGCACTCTCGCTCCTTTACGCGAATCGAGGAACTTGGCTTTGAAAGGGACCCCCAGTGACAAATGGGCACGGACCCTGAGTACGTCTACTCAATTATGTATTATATTCAAGCTCACTCACCTTTCTCCGAGCAGTTATACGATCACTCCCAGAAGCTCAACATGCTTGTATTCCCGGGCCAGACTTCACACTCATGGAAGTTCGCGAACGGCTTTCTCAGGTTGAGGCCGATGTCGCCTCTGCAAAGAAACTTGTCGCAGAGAATCTGGCTCGCATGGCAGCTATCAGGGAAGAACAAGAACCACTCCGCGCCATCCTTTGTTCTCTCGACAACGAAAGATCAGTGTTGCTGCAGAAGAATGATCATGAGGAGGACAGGCTGAAGGAGTTGGCGGAAGTTCAGGCAGACTTAAAGGATTTGGAGGGCCTTGCCTTGACGTTCTGTTAATTCCTGGTCATGTAGTCATTGTTCGATCTTGTCCCTTGTTTAACGTTACAATACACACTCGGCTTTTTTTCTGCAATTCACTCAAATGAAAAGGGTCGGTCACTCAATCAAATGCCTATCATTGTTGAGGGCTCTTGACAATCCCGTTGTGTTGTATTGAGTTGAATAATTGTATACTCCGTTGTCGGTGTGAAAAAATGAATTGGTACTGAATTACTCGCGTGGTCGATGTCAATACAATCCATACTGAAGGTACTCCAGAGCGGGAGCTCTCATTTTCACTGAGTGGAACGAATAGAGGTAAATTTCTGTCCGGAGAGGTTTCGAATTTGAGTCCATAATTGCTTACGGTAGGTGTATTACGATCCCAAAATGGCACTCGACCTGAAATATATTTGTTTGTCCAAGGTCTTGTAGCATTGATATCACTTAGTTATGTTAGATTTGGGATGTACCGATGTATAAATACGATTCTTGAGCTTTCTGTGTTGTGTGGTGTTCTGGTGAAAAAGTCAGGAAATCGAGTAGTGATTCACGTTCGCTCAGGACTTTACATTCACCTCTTGTGTGGTTTCCACTACGATGCCTCGACCTCGACTCTACCACACCAAGGAGCAACGTCGAGAGGCAAATAGGGTCAAGAATCGCTCGTTCTATAACAAGTAAGATGGTCCTGTTTGCTTAGAATGTGCACTAATACTCTACTGAAGGCATAAATCGGACATACTCACTTCCAAGAAGCTTCAACGCGAGAAGGACAGACGGGCCGCAGAAAAGGAGGAGTCAGTGGACTTATATCGTGCTACATACTCTCTGACTACTTTTACAGGATTTCACTCCGTAAGAAACGCCGGGAGCAAAGAGAGAAGAGGGGACCAAAGGAAGGTTCTCAAGCCACCACCACAACTACGACAGTGGAGCAATCGGGCACCGATGGGAGTGTTACAGCCCTTAAGGACCGGCTAAGGTGCGTACTGACAGCAATGCCAGTCTGTTAGATTCTCATACTCATTTTACAGTACACTGGACGCGCAACTACTGGGTATGAAGGCTAAATACCGAGCTGAGATTCCCAGAGAAGGTCTACACCTACAACAACTTTGCGAACAAACCGTCCGCTGGCAACAAGAACAGTATCTACCCTCCATGAAGCGCCCGACTCATGAAAGCCCTCTGATGGTGGCAAAGCGCCATGTTGAAGCCCAGTTGGCAGAATACCAAGTTATCGAGGACGAATACTTCTATGCAATCCGGAATTACGTTGGGCGACACTGGTCGGAAAAGCGAACAGACTTCACAAACTACAAGTATATTGTTTCCGAGTACCGAGATACCTTGAACGAGCTGCAGGCCGTCGTAGACTTTGCAGGGGCCGACCTAGATATGGAGGACCTATCTCTGATTTACCGTAGGGTTTACCCATTACATTGTAGGTAGTCGTTGGGCGTCAATTCAATAACTTGCACTCTTACCATCATCACACCTCACTGGCATTCTCCACCTGAATGGAAACCGATGAAGAAACTCGTGCTCGTCGGTAAGGACATAATTGTTTTTGTTCACCTTCAACAATAATACTGACATAACCTAGGAGTGTCGAACCATATCCCCGCACTGTTATTCAACAGGCCAAACACCGGAAGAAGAAGCGTTTACAGGCTCAGTGAGTGTCTTCACATCTCTAAAGAAACTCAAATCTGATATTTCCATGCTCAGACACGAAAGAATCCGAAATCGACGCGAAATCGACGCGAAATTGAGTGGCGAAGTAAATCGAGATAAACGAGATAATCAGCGCTTCAATGCAGACCTCGAGTGCGCGACATCCTCTTTTTTTATCATGTATCCTACTGACATTGTGCAGGTACTATGAACAGCATCTTCGGACCATCAAGATGTCATTGCAGCGCGAGCTCAATAACGATCCTTTCCAATACCTCGAGCGGCTCTATCACGAATTCACCTTGTGGAAAAACGCCAACTGTCCTGGCCCCTCACCTCTCGATCACCCAGCCGTAGTGCTTCACTCGTTGAATACAACCTCCAGCGGGATCGCATTGGAAATCCAGCGCATTGTCAGTAGTGTACCGCTCTGGGAGAAGTATACCGCCCTCAGCAATCTCGTGCTTCACCTTAACCACTGCGTCACTGAACTGCAGTGCGCTCTTTTCGAGGAGGACTTGATTCCTTCAGCTACCGAGGAAACCGTGGATCAGTACTTGACTCTGCAGGAACGACATGACATTCGGCGCCTCAAGATGTTCGAAAAAGCGAGGTTGACGTTGTTCTACGAAGCGGCCGGGCTATAGTGATCTTCTATGTATCTCCAGTGATGAACAATTTATTGAACTATTTTGCTACTGATGGCCTCAATTGGCGTGAAGCTACCATATCCACCATCATCAACACAACCTCTTCGACACTTGACGATGCTTCAACCCTCTTCCGTCGCGTTAGAATTAGGGTTGGGGGAGCCAAGTGATGGATCATGTGGGACAGCGACTCGATTTCCTCCTGTGCTCCCTCAATTCATTCCTCGTAATAGACCTTTCTCCTAGCCATCCATCCATGTTGTTCGGGGTTGAATGCGAACGGACCCCATCCATGTGAGTTCCCTAACCTGCGGGTTAAGCTACGAATGCGACGCCTGAAATATGAGTCAGTGAATACATCATGTAGGCAACCTGTACCACTCACTCCATTTGTTTGCGATCCCTCGTTTTATCGTGTGGTCTAGACATCCGCATAAGTAGAGACCGATATATAAGATCAATACTCACAAATCATTGTATCTCCTCACAGTGTCTGCGCGAAAGTTGCGCCTTTCCTCCACCAGCTGAGGGATGTTGTCCGGGGGATACCCGCAGAGCCTTAGCCACTGTATTTCTGCATTGCCTTGGAGCCGTAGACATTCGTGCCATCGGTCTTGTGGATTCATGGCTCTGACAACTCAAAAATCAGGATAAACCTGAGACATGACTCTGTAGGAAACTTACACTGGGATGGGGAAGGAAACAGCCGAATACCCTTACTGTCGTTGAAGTTCACACTTGTATGTTCCACACACCGCATGTAGCATAATCATCAGCATTGCAAATATCTTAAAGTATTACAGATTGACATCATCATACAACCGGTGCCTCAAGATGGAGATCTCCTCAAAATAGTCTATCAAGCCATCCGCGTTCGTGTGCTGATCATCGTTGAGAGGGAGGATACGGGAGAGGTCACTGGTGGGCTCCCCAGTGTCGAAGTTACCTTGTGTGCGAGTGAGACCGAGCACTATGGGGGCCCCGGCAGGGAGCGGAGCAGAGTCAGTGATGGAAGGATCACGATCCTTCCGGCGTCCGGGAACAAGGGTACCTGAGATAAGATTAGGCCGATTTCGTCAAGACTGAGAACGACAGACGTACCTGTGAAGCCATGCAGCTTACTTGTCCGTACAAGGCGGATGGCGATGTGTCCGTCGATCTCTACCATCGTTCTCATGCGCTCCCACACTTCTATTGCAAGTGGGTAATTCTCCTGCTGGTCCAGCTGCATCCAGGCACGATAGTGATCAGCATACATCTCATCAATCATGAACGAGATCAGACGGCGTATCTCAACGTTTAACCGATTGATCTCTTCACGTGCGCGTTTCAGCCTGAAGTAAAGTTGAACACATTCGCGGTTGTGAGGCTGAGCCCACGGAACGTTGGTGAGGTCTAGATGTATTTCCTTGAGTAGATCGAAGTCCGCCAGAGTCACCATATCGAGGATTTCCGTCCATTGAAGTCTGGGCCTTGGTGGATCCATGCTGAGGGCGGATTCATTGTAATCATCGAGTGCTTTTTGAATCGCTTTTGCACAGGCACGAAGAGCCTGTGTAATCTTTTCGTGCTGTTTGTAGCCTAGAACAATATTAGCAAGTAACCAAAAGACAAGTCCACAATCACGCACCGACGCCGCTCATATTGAGCTTGGTCAACTCAAGTAAGCGCTGGACCACGAGACGCTCCAGTTGCTCCAAGGCTCGGCGGTAGTGGCGTCCACGCATTGCTGAACCGGTTTCTTGATACTCCTTGTCGGTCGGTTCCCACCGTTTGTAAAAGCTGTGTTTGTTCTCGAAGTCCAAAACCTCCTCCAAAGTGGCCTTGTAACGTTCTAACGTGGTGCGTGAACGTGTGAGGAGGGCGTGGGCCTGCTTCAAATTCACCCGAGCGTCTCATTGACCATTCTTGTACTTTGCGTGCGCTTCGTCGGACAACGATCTGAGGACGTTTCAGCTGGATAAATCGAAATTTGATTGGGTACTTACTTTAGCCGCGTCAACTTTTGCAGCAACTCAACATAGTCCAATCGGACCTTGACCTCCGGCGGTTCTTGATGTTCCTTGGAAAAATGTGCCCGTTCATCTCTGAGAAATTGCTCGCAGTCCTCATCGGTTACTCCCCATTGCTGGCATAGATCCTGATACAGCGGTTGATTGGCAGCTATTCTCTCTAGAGCCTGTCGATAATTCTGGTAAATAAAGTTGCCTGGCTGGGGATCAGAAATGTAAGCGCCCGAGAATGACGAAATAACGACAGATCGGAGGCCATGTGTTTGTCCTGGTCGTGAAAGTCGAAGTGTTCCATCAACGCCTGATGGCGGTGGAACTCGGACGCCAGTCGGGTGGTGGCAGCAAGGTGATTTGATTCCGAGAAGGTCCTTTCACACTCCTCAAAATCTTCTAGTCCAACGCCTTCGGTGTACATGGGATGCCAACTGACCTGGCACTTGCGGTTGTGAGCATGCCCGTGAAACGCTGGGACGACACCCTTGAGACGGAATGAGACGACCTGATCATGTAGCTTCTCGCTCCGGAGCAACGTTCGGTAAAACGCGCACATGATGTCGTAACCAAGTCCTAGATCGCGACCATACCGGTCCAGCAAAGCCTTAACAATCGCCAAGGGATATTTCATGCTGTAGCGTGAGTTATCAATCAGATGAATATAGGGTCGAAACAAGGGCACTTACAGTTCTCCACTCTTTCGCATGTCACAGACCACCAGGACATGTCCATGCCTGCAAACAGAGAGGAAGATACCTGACACCGAGAAGAATGAAAACATCTTTTTATGAGATTCGGGGCCGGCAGCCTTCCACCGTTCAACACACGGGTTGATAAGGTCAGCCAAATCGTTGAGTTCGTCGTCATTGAGCCAAGTCATGTCATGTGAATCATCCGAAGGGGTAGGACCATCACCAGAGGAGCTGGGGCCGGGTTTCGGAGGTGGCTAAATTGAGAATCAGGGTTTGATGACAGTGTATGGGAATGATCCAACTCACTGGTCCTTTTTGCTGAGCCTTGGCGACCTCGTCCTGGTACAGGTCAACGAAGTCGGCATCCAGCCAACGAGGATGTTTGATAAACCTTGTGTCGATCCTTGCCTGCCCAGAGCGTCTGTGAACGTCGACGAGCTTGAGTGAATTATTTCCGTCCATTGCCATCAATATAGAGGGGTTCAACTCGAGTTCATTGTCCAATTGATAAGTACACGGTGGGCATACATTGCGAATGAAGTGATCGTGAGGGTCGCGAGCAAGTACGCTATCAACCTGTGATTGAACTTCGCGTTTGATCAAGAGGTAAGCGTCGTAAGCAGTTCGGAGCTGTTGCTCGAGGTGAGGCATGGGGAAGCGCTGGTAGATGTGTGAGTGTGTTGTTAACAATGGAAGAAGCAACAGCAGTACCCCGTTTGAGTTAGTGAGTACGCGGGAGAGGCCAGAAATACTGAATCGAGGGCAGACTCGATGTATCTGCCGGAAGCTTTTGAGGAATTGGAAGGGAAAGACGATGGTTGGACTTTCGGGACTACCGCCGATGTAGCCAAAGTAAGCCAAGGTCTCGTTGGTCGTAAGTGCATCGCGAACGTGGCGGATATCCGGGGTATATCGGTAGTCTGCAACCTTAAGGATCAATGACTGAATCAAGTAGAACGGTATGCAAGACGCACCGTAGAAATCCATTGAACGCAGCGTCCATGGTTCACCCTCGCAAAAGTCATCGCCCTCAGTATCGGGGATACCGTGGGTCTGATACCACAGATAACCATCTACCAGTCTCGGCAGCTGGCGCCGCCAACCTTCTGTCTGCCTCTCAGTCCGATCACGGCGGTCCCTCATGTCGATACGCCTAGAGGAGTTGGTCAGAATTCAGGCACAGAGTAAGGACATGAAAACAACAACGTACTTAGGTGCGTCGTCCAGAAGGCTAGTAAGCAGCGAGTGCATGTCGTATTCTCCGCCCGCATGGCTGTTCGTCGCGCCCTCTTCACCAACAGGTATGCAAGTTTCAACGTCGTTCCATTCGTCATTGTCGGGAGCGCCAGGATCGTAGATTGGGACTTCAGAGAAGGAAAAGCCACCATCATTTCGGTCGAAGAGATTGCGCCGCTGGTAGGTGAGGACTGTAGAGAGATTATGAGTAATAAAACAAACATGGAAGAAAGCAAAACATACGATCCCACACGCTCGTGAGCTGAGCGCGTGCCCGTGTCCAGTAGTCCTGTCCTTCTCCTGAGTACTCATGATGAATCAAATTGTCGTCGTCGTCGAGGGATATAATATTGACGGAATCGGCGAGGGAATCATTAAGTCTTCTGCGCTTGGCGGAAGGCATGGTGCCGGAAAGAGTGTTGATAATGTAGAATGTGCAAAATGAGAGTAGGGATAGTGGATTGTCTAATGAGAATAAGGATAGTGTGTCTTGAAAATGAGAGTCGGCCAGCGGGTAGGGATAGGCTGAGGGGGAAAATGGCAAGTGAAGCCGCGATGAGCGATGAAAGCGTGCTGAGTCACACATGTTCGAAAAAGGCAACGGGCCACGAGGTGTGTCGGGTTGAGGGCGGGAGAGCGGGCGAAGTCATGCGGGGTCGCGCGAGGAGGAAGGACTGAGGGAGGTTGAGAGAGAAATAAAGAGATAACGGGGTATTGCTAAGGAGGTATTGGGATACCCGCGTAGACGCGTTGGATCGCCACAAACCATCAGGCAGTTCCGGCCCGGTCCTGTCCGCTATTTAGTAATGTATGGGTGGGACACCTAGGTGAGAAAGCTACATCTGAGCTGAAGTCGGCCCTTCTCTGGAATGCGCCAGCTGAATTCGAGGTCCACTTTGACTTCGCCAGTCTTTGGGAAGGAGAAGTCGACTCGCCCTGGCACCAAAAAAGTCAGCAGATGGAAGATGGAGTTGAAGTGGACCTACCAGAGCTGGAACAGTTGGCTTTGATGTCGGGGTTCTGGCTCCAGCAAAACCACTCAGGAGAGGGAGTGGAAGGAAGGTGGGCAAGGATCCCGGGTTTCCGGCGGTTGACAACAGTGCCAAACGTCAGAAGACCGTGTCGGGCATAGTACGACAGGTCGACGATCCACTTCTGTCCCACTCCCGCAATCAGGAACAAAACATCGCCCAAGCTCTTCTCGACGTGGGCGACGATTTCGGCGGTGTCGAGGTGTTGAAGGGTTTCTTGGCGAAGTGGTGGTCAGGGATAGAGTGGTCGGAGGTTTCCTTCTTTAGGCGGATTGAGGCAGAGAGAAGCGGGGTTGTATTGCCAAGTCAGATTTCTGACGTTGAAAGACCAATCCCTCCAACGAGTTGTAACCTATTTGCTGTTATTACCCATCCAATACTAAAAATCATCAACTCACCGGAAACCTCAGAGTCTTGTCGGCGCGCAAAGACTCGACTGCAATTGTCTAGAGGCACTCTTCAGCTGGGTCAAGAAGCTCAAAGGTTGAACATACAAGTGTATAATCAAGGTAGTAAAATACAATCCACTCCTTTCCCCAATACTGATCAGAGAATACAAAACCGTTCGCGAGTTCTACTGCCTTTGAGGGCCTGAAATTGAGATTCCCAACAGGAAGCTCACCATCGCATGCAATTGTTGTCATCGTGTTCTCAGACTCAGCCACTGCAAAGATTTGTTTGAGTAGTGCCGACCTGTAACATCTTATTATACCGACCGACAGATGGATGGTAGGTCAACTCACCGCCCGCACATAGCCGCCTCGAGGACAATCTTTGCTATCTGAAGCCGATTGTCAGATCATTCTACTCGAACCGAACGCCAAACCTTACCTCTTTGAACTTCCCTCGATCCTTCTCATCAACTGGCTCAAAGCTGGTCGCAGTAAACTTCCCTTGGTACCCGTATATTTCGGCCGTCTGTTCCATTTTCTTGATTTTGATGACCTGGGACTCTGTTGACGTCGATGCCCCCTCCGGCTTGACGTTGACGGACAGAACCTCGGACAATAGAACACGCTGAAAAATTATGTCGCCGTCGATTACCTTTCTGACGGTTCTTCCGCGCTAGGGGCAAGGTCAAGATTGAAACTAACAACAACACAAAGTGTCACTCACCAGAGTCAACCGATCCTCTCTCTCCGAATTGTGGTAATGGTTTGTTGTAGAATTTCCAAACACCGTCTGAAAGTTGGCATGATCACCGACCGTCGTGCCTTGAGCATTGGAGAAGTAAGTAGTCATGGCTCTATGAGAAGTCGGAAAGGGAGAGGACGAGGGAAGATACGAGGTGATGGAGGGAAGAAAGAAGGAAGAGGCTAAACACAGCCCACACACAGCAGAGACTCTCCTCACGTCTCACGAGGCCTTATCGATATCCCCTCTATATCTCCTAGTGCCGTTGGCGCTGTTGGAGACATACAGCAGTTATCAGCAAAAATGGTCACCGGTCGTCCCGCAAAATCCCACCATTGGCATGCAGTTCCCACAACCTGATCATAAGCCACCACGGGTGGTGGCCATCACATCGATTAGCCAACAAATCGGAGGAGGGTTTGCGAGGAAACCAACAAAAATGACGTTGACAGCGTTATGAGATCGTATTCAGGTCAGTCGCGGAAAAAGATAGAGTGGAGCATCGAGAGTGCCAGTAACGGACTGGCCTGACGGGCATTTCACAGTGTAGATTGCATCCTTAACGAATTCTGGTTCAGCTTCACTCTGAGCACTGAGGGAACTTGATCGACGAGAACCCATTCTCAGCTCCACGCAGTGCTCATCGGAGAGAGGAAGTAATTCAAGGCGAACGGCTTCCCAATCGGGATACGCAGGGATCTTGTGGTTCAATCACTTCTTTTGTATGCTCTGGGGTCTAAACAGAATGGTAAATTCGTGCTCGTAACAGTTTTGACACTGAAGAACTAACGATGATAAGACAGTGGTCTTAGTCGGATGATTGAAACAGTTGAACTGTCGACTTACCTCGACACTCTTTCTCTACGGTTCCTGCGCAGCCGGCTTTCCCAGAGGTTATCCTCCCATCTAAGGCACCTTCCCTATCCCTGCGTCGCGTCCAAGCTCGGGTCTATTGCGAAGCCCGGTGGTGTTCACAAACCCATCTTGATGTATTCGTCCCGATTTCCAGCTTGAGAGAGAGGGGAGATCGTGGGTATAGCAACGTGTTATTCAAGTTCTCGAAAGTCGAATTGAATCATACGCTGAATGAAAGTCTGTTGCAGGGAGCCTTGTACCTCGGAAACCACAAAAAACTCACCGAATAACGTCTCCGGCCTCGTCGTTCTGAGCGTGGAATCCGACCCAACGCCGAATAGATTTAGTTGTTCCCGGATTATCCCTCCTGTGTAGCGAGAGCTTGGAGAAGGGTGCGACTGAACGAACTACGTGACATGGAGGTCGAAGAGAAAGAATATCGGTCAGCTAAGAACTTTGAGCCGGATATGGCGGGAGTGATCGGCCCGTTCAACCAGAACTGTACGGCTTACATGGGCGACCAAGACTTCTACATTGTACGCAAAGTTACACGATAGACGCTACTCAACAGAGCCGGTGATAGTCGCTAATCGCCAGTACCAGACCACGGTTCTTTCCTTACAATGTTTACTGTCTGACTAGTCGGTAGACATTGAACGTTTCCTTCGCAGCACCAGTCCATCTGAGCTGTAAATGCCTTTGGATCTCATCGCTCACGCCCTCACGCGGGAAAACGCAGGCCCCGAGTCGCACGAAGGACTGTATATTCGCTACCTTCACCTCCCGAGAACCCTCGGCGATGGATCGAGAGAAGGAGCACGCGAAGAGAGGACGGCAGTACACGCCGGGTGACCAGAACGCCTGCTCCAAAATTCGTGGGGTGAATGCACGTCCTGAGAGCAAGGACAAAGAGCGAAGCCGGTGCATGTGGAAGGAGGAAAACGTATATGCTGGTGGGTCGGTTAGACATAAACGAATCGATGGCAGGATATGGGATTGATATGATACTGTTGGTATACTGGGGAGATAGAATGCGCGATAGCAGATATCAGCCGTTCATGGGGCTCGCGGATACAGCTGGACCAGGATCATGGTTAAGCACTGCATATTGGGTTGGTGGTGGTAAAGCCCGAGCAACGAGTGAGATTGTGTGGGTTCCAAACGAGTACGGGGAGGTAGGTAGCCCGAGTCGTCCCCCAACATTTGAGTTTTCCTGTGTCGTCCATCACTGCAGGTATTTCAAGGATTCTAGGTATTGATCATCAGCAAAGGTAGGCTCAAAGGCAAGAGAGAACGGGCCGCGGATGTATTGTTGGAAAGAGAAGGGACACAAACATAAAAGAGACATATTGAAACGACGTACCTTTTGGATTTCCCGACACCAGAACTCTAGGATACCAGTCACTTCTCCAAACAATCACTGCCAACCCCAACGCGAGGATATCCAATATGCCATACACGCGTAGTTGATTGAGGCTGAGGTTTGGAAGGATGATGCCTCTGTGAAAAGCGTGAAATTTAGACACATAATAAGTGAACGAATCACATAACTCACTTGATCTCGAACCTTCTCTTGCCCACTTTGTCGCCCTCGCTCGCCCAGAATAACCGGTGAACACTTTACCCTCGACGCCACGAGTTGCAACACAAAAAGAAGGAATCGGGTTGGAACGTTGGGGGATCGGCCGTTGTTGGAGAGGTCTGATTTGACGAGCCCAGACCAGTCCGAGTATGACAGTTTATTTGCTTGTTTCTGTCGCAAGCCCGTGAGCCCATCATTTCGTTCGACAACGTGTTGATATAAGGAGCACACGAGACGCCGCTGGGTGGTTACAATGGCTGTTCTCAGGTTCTGCAGGTAAGATGTTGATCCCGTGGGCGAGAAAAGTGAGAAAACCGGTGCGTATAGGAGGGGAGGTGGGGGGTTTGGCTTAGCGGGCTGGTTAGAAATACTCGAATCGATGGCAGGACTCTGTGCGATACTGGTACGCAGGGGAGCGAAGGTTGGGCGACAGCGAGTGAACTGAAGTTACGCCAGAAGATGTTGGTGGCGGGAGGACATGTGAGGGACACGGCTAGCAGACGAGCTGAAGCCTGGGTGGGGGTCAGGCAGCGAGGGTAGAGGTTGCATCGGTCCAAGCGAGCCCGGAAGAGGCAGAAAAAAGTTCTCGTGTCTGGAGTTATTTTCTTCTTCTTTCTGCAGTAGTTGTGCTTGAGCGAATTGGGTTTGGATAACCTCATGTCGGTGGTGGTGGTGTTGGGGAGGCAGCGATGAGGTAGGCGTTCAAACTGGACTTGGAGATGCGAAGCGAGGGACTTCAGGTTCAGGTTCTGAACATCGGATGTGATGGATACGAGATTGTCGTCTCTGGGCGGGTCCAACTGAGAAAGGACTCGGACGTGGGTGAGGTGCCGCAAGAGAGGTTGGCCGAGATTGGCATGGGCGGTGGGAGGGTGAGCGTGGTAGAGGCGGCAGAGACGTGGAATGAGACAGCTCCGATGGAGTAACAGGTAGCTAACCTCACTAGTCAGCAACTGAGAGCGGATAACGTTGAAAAAAAAAAACACGAATCACCTCTATTGACCACTCGGATCCCGCTGCTCTCCCTGAGCCTGACCCTCCACTTCCGACCCCACCTCCAAGTTTCAGCTTCAGTTCTTCCTTGACAGAGACGGCCTTAGAAACAGGCGCGCCAGACGTTTTGAGTTTGGCTGAGGGAGAGTTCGATGAGTTCCAAGCCGTGGTAGTGGTCGCGAAACCTCTGCTGGCATGGTCGAAGGTCATTGTAGTCGATTGTTGGTTTGCATTAAAGTCATTCCGGAGTGATACATGGCGTTGTAGACAAGCCACGGACAGGCACGAATAAAGCTCGTCGTGGTTTCGGTTGAGTTTACGCGCGCTAATTATATTTACACGCCTTGTCCCCGACCACCACCTTGACTCCGACTCCGCAAACTCAGAGCAAATCGCCACCCGATAGCAGGGTCACAAGATACGTATTTTCTAGCATGCTCACTAAAACACTAGTCCAGAATTGCAGTTAGGTGCATGTCCCGGAAACTATACCAGGAGGATGGCTTTGAGATGCATATCAGAGACTGTAGGTCAGGTATGCCCGTGGTTTACCCTTCCAACGCGCTACTGACGAGTGGTTACTTATACACAGAGACCTTGAGAGTTACAAACGGAGGATTCGGTATATTCAAATGCCACAAATGAATCTCATACAGTCGCTCGTCTGAGGGAACGGACGGCGGACAACTTGGCTACTGCTGGGTTGTACGTTTGTCCTGTGCCTTTTTCTCACCTTTCTGTCTCCTTCGTCCCTCGTGCTTGTCCTTCTTCCCTTCCTTGCCATTGCCTGTTGTTTCGCTAGCTGACAACCCTTCTCACTACGGGTCAATGTCGCCTTCTCCTCGCATTCAAACCCATTCGCAGTCTCTCTCCCGAAAGCATTAGCTGTTCTCATCTCGGCTTCTGTCCAACCTCCGGTTCTACGGAGGCTCAAGCCTGTTGCTTCGGTCTTATTATCCCAAAGAGAATCTGCGTCTGCGTCGCAGCGCCGTCTCATTTAAACCAACTGCAACTGCAACTCAAATCGCGTCTCCGTACCAAGGTCTCACAACCTGCTCTCTACTCTCCCTTTCTTCTTCACTTACATCTATTATTGCTCATAGACACGCTCTCTTCTCGTCGCAAAGCTACTCATCAAGACCAAGGAACAATTAAGATCATGTCAAACCCTCGATGTCGACTTCGCCAGCATTGCCCAGGAATGAAGCTCCGAAAGAACGCACGGGTACAATCGACCGGGTCAACAGGGAGACTACACTGGAGAGGTTCAACAGAAATTGAGTTGCATGGGATAAGATAAGTGAAGGCCAAACGTTTTTGCGCAGATCTTCGAACTACCTTTTTCATTTCTTAATTAGATGACGGTCCTTCACCGTCACCATCCACGCAAACCAAGATGAATATTCTACGTTGACTAGCAGGACAGTCCTTTCGGCCAACTCTGCTGCGAAAAAGAAAGCCGCTGGCGGCAGCGGGAGTAGGAAAGCTCGAGGTCTAGCGAAACGAAGGTCTGCAAATGGCGCAAAGACTACTCAAGCTGTTGCTGGATGGGATTGTCCCGACGTCCCGTTGATGTGGTGAAGACTAGACCTTCTGGCGTCGGACACCATGTCCATATCTAATTCTATCATTTGTTACATCTCATATATTTGTCGTTTCTATGTGGGGCAATGCTATATTGTTGTTCAAGCGAGCTATTTTATTTGGTGCAAAGTCTGAAAGAGTAAATCTTTGTTGCGCGATATGGGTCCTTGTGGGTACGAAACAGCGCTAGTCATAGAAGGTTCACGAGAAAAGCAAAGTACGATATCGAAGATATGGTACCAGAACACGAAGAATAGGACTCTATAAACATATAGATACAGGGCCGAATACAAAGGCAGCCCTAAGTCGACAAGTCCAACCGGTGAGGATGAAAGGAGGATATGGATCCCAGGTCTGATTTAGTGACGTTATCCAACGGTCGAGAGAGTGATAGAGTGCAATCAAAATGATGAGGCAAAGGTTCGTGAACATTTCAGAACGTTCGATGCGGGGCTGGAGAGAGCCTGATTCTTGAAGTAGCCCCGGCTGATTCCTTCCCCCATCCAACTGAAACCGGCGAGCCCCCACTCTGGCTCAGATCTTGGGATATCGACCGCTTGCAAGGACAACGACGGAGGCACCTTGTAGATTCGTACCTGGAAGATGTGGGCATCGGGATCGAGTTGGCGACGCTCCATGAGAACCGACTATGAAGAATCGGTTTCGTCTCTCCTCTATCCGGCGATCGTGCACAACGAGGACGAATCGAAGCTGAACTCTCAAGTGGGCGGTAGCTGTGCTAGAAGGCGCAGCGATGATGGGTAGGTGTTTGAGCTAGACCATGGAGATGCAACCCGAGGGACTTCAGCATGTGAATGTTGGATGGAATGAGCGCAAGACCGTCGTCTCTAGGTGGGTCAAACTGAGAGCCTGGACGTAAGAGAAGTGCCGTACGAGTTTGGCTAAGATCGTAGCAAGGATTTGAGGCATCCAACGAATGTAGAGGTGATCGCGATAGACTGGGGAAAGGCGAACGTAGGAGGGGTATGAACATAGAACGAGGTGACTCTGGCGGAAGAGTATGTGACTGGACTCGCAAGTCAGCCATTGAGAGAAGACAATGCTGAAAAGTGAGAAAACGCACCAATCCAACGGGGCTCTCTTGATCACTTGGATCTCAATCTGCTCTGCCCGAGCTTCTACTTCCAACTTCACCTTCGAGACTTTGGCTCATTCAGGTTCAGGCTCTCCCTTGAATTGAATCAAGAGGCTATCCTTGTGTCCGGTAGAGGTCGCTAGAAGGTAGTATGTTGCGTGAGACCTGCAACGGGTGAAAGGTCAGTCGCGAGGTTGCAAAGGGTGATGATTCGACTTGCCAGTTGTTCGATCGGTCATATGAATGAACATCTCAGCCGCATCTGCGTAGTGACGACGTGAGAATACGCCTAAGGAAGCTCGAAGACAAGCATTGTATCGGCTTGTCTAAGCGCCGTGTTGAGCATTCCTGTTCGCCTCTGACTGCTCCCTACCGGTCGTCCGGCGTCCGCTTGATTTTGACCTCGTTCAGTAGCCACAGGAAGCCGTTCTGATACCTCTCCTTTATAGAGTCAACAAGGATGGGCGAATATGGGTTTTGTCCGCCTGATACCCAGAGAGCGGAAGGACAATCCGTGGTAGGTCATGAGCACGAGGCTAGTGTAGGGGTGTGTGAGACGCGACGAAAAGTCTTTTAGTACTGTGAACTGACCTAGTGAACACTGAGTGAATATCCTTCCTGCTGCGCTGACAGCTAGAGCGTAGGCTCGATTATGCTTGAATCTGAAGAAGCCGACCAGACTCTGAACTTTCTCTCCGGAAAAACGGAGAACATGCGGTTGAACAGGCCATGTCCTAAGGAATTAAGGGTCAATAAGATGCGCCCACTGAACAAATTACATCGAGCACCCACCGAATGCAGTTGGACAGACAATTGCATCTTCGATAGTTCAGTAACGCGTGCCTTCGAGTTGTCATCCTGAGAGCTGGGAGAGTGAGAGAACCGGTGTGGGAGGGATGCATGCATAGTTTTGTGGGTAGTTGGACAACGTGAAACGATGGAAGAAAAACAGGGTTCAAGGGTAGTAAAGTGTCGTTGGTACACTGGGGAGCGATAACCGGGCGTAGCGGATGTAATTATGATGACCGACATTGGCATAGAGGTCAAGAATGCGGCTGGCGAGCGCGAGTCAAGGCTGAATATGAATGTCCAAGAGATGTAGAGTTCGAGTGACGAGGGTAGAGGTTCAAGTGAGTCCGGGAGAGGAGGTATGGTCGAGAGAACGACGGTATCAGAATGGGCAAGGCCGGTCAAATTTCCGTTTTCAAGACACTGTCGGTTCATGGGTCTCTTGCTGCTACCCAGACACGGTCGACAACCATACTCGTTTGCCGCTTGCCCTTCTTGCTGACAGTGGCTAAAACAGGCGTGTCGGATGCTTTGAAGTCGGCTGAGGGGAGTTCAACGGTGTTCATGGTGGTGGACGGTCTCAGACTTGCAAAACGTTTATTGGTGGATAAACGAGTGAGGGAGGAGGATAATAAGCTTGATGAGACTGGCGTATCTTTGGTTGTAATGTTGGCTGTTCTAGTCTGGTGAAGTCGGCGAATGACGAGTAGTCAAGACACTTGGTGGTGTTGTCGAAGGCCATTGCCGGGAAGCACCTGAGCTCAATCTAGAGCTGTCGTCGGGTTTGTAAGCCTAGGCGTTGCCCGAGTTGATATGTCATTCCTGGTTGTGGATGTGTGGGCCTCAGGTTAAGCTGGCGAAGGGAGCGGGATGTTTTGCGGGCTATTAGGTTCCTCGAAATCCGCCTTTACATCCATGACACGATCCTCTTCATCTCGACTTCCACACCCTCAGCCTCCGAGCCAAATGTCCAAATCCACCTCGTAGAGCCAGTTAAGCATGGTATCCTCAAAGCTTCCATAATATAGACTTCGGACACGTATACGAGATCCTTTTGGAGTGGAGGAGGTCCCAGGGAGAGGCTTCATCGTGATGACTGCTCGTGAATGTGAGGATGAAGTATCGATTGGGAGGAGCCGTGTTGTGGTTGATTCTTGGTTGGCAGGAAAGTTGTTTTGGAGTAGTCGGTGTTGGTCGTGGTTTCGGTCGGGGTTACGGGCGCCAACCATCTTGACGCGCCTTGTCCGCGACAACCACCCCGACTCCAACTCCAAACCCACTTGCGGTCACCTGTCCCAAAAGTATTAGCCATTCTCCTCCCAGCTTCTCTGAAGGATGCTCTCGTCTCGCTACCCTTCGGAAATCCCAAACAAGACCCACCGTCAGCATTTCAGCGTCATCCCGTTCGGACGGACTGCAACTGTAACTTGTTGCCTTTCCCAGCTGCACCTTCTATCGTCCAAAAAACAAACGGTACAATCGCATCTCCGTGCCGCAGCTCAGTGCTCTGGATTCGACTCCCGGCCATTGTGTAATCAACCTGCGCCTCGATACAGAGGAGTACAGACAGTGGGGCTGAAAGACTGTACAGTGGGAATCGCAACGAC
>JANHQD010002688.1:0-17925 GCA_024721195.1 Marasmius sp. AFHP31
CACTTTGTCGGGGGTAGGATTGGCTGTCGGAGGGAATCGGCGAATCGTGAAATCGTCAATGATTCCAGGTTGCGGAGAGTCGGTAAGGCTTCCAAAAATTGCTCGGCATATCGCTCAAGCTTCAGGATTTCAAGGAATCTGAGACTTGAATACGATATCATCTTGAATGGGGTGATCGCGCTGTGTTCCATGACGACTTTGTCGAGTCGCGGAGCGTGGCGGACTGCTTCGCGAAACCAAGGTGGGTAAAACGATTTCCCAATGTGGAGGTACTCCAAACGCGAAAAGGTGGGGTTTCGGGGTTGCTCGGCCTCGAATTGGAGGTCGAACATCGAAAGCTTACGGAACCGGGCCATATGGCTTATCAGCGCCTGGAACGTCCCAGCACCGTTCACTCTCTGTTGCTCAGCGATGGTTGGGTCCCATCGACGTGAACAATACAGGGCGATATCCAGACCCTGCTCTCTTGAGCGCTCGATGTAGAGCTCCGCAGCGCGTGTTGGATGCCACCAATGCAGGTTGATATAGATGTGTGACCAGAGACTAGGGGTGTTTATGACGATCTCTCGCCAGTGAGCACAGACGTGCGATAGTGTGAAGGGTGCCTTGAACAGCCTCCGCCATTCCCCTTCCTGCCTGACTCTCTCCAACTCGTTCTCCGTAGAGAGAGTCCGGAGATGCCCCAACAAATGAGAGAAGATTTCCACCCACAACTCCTCCGGAACGCGCCGCAAGACAGATAGGTAGCTTCGTCGCCTTTCTACCTGTTCCTGTAATGCTCTCCTTCCGGCTTCGAGGTCCTTTATAGCGTGTTGTAGTCGACGGATCTCCGAGTCGTAATTCTGTAGGCCCTGTTCCTCATCTGAGATGACGAGGGATATTTCGACTTGTCGAGATTTCGGAATTGCATAGGTGGACCGGAATTCGTCTTGGGAGATAGGAGGGTGTCGAAGCTTCCGCATAGGAGATTTGCAAGCATCGCACACAGCTGTGTCTGCCATGCTAAACCACGAATTGTTGATCCCTTCGCACAAAAGAAAGGTGGTGAAGAGGCTTACCTAGAGTGTTGAAATACGGTTCCGGAGCAGATATCAGTCCCCCCCGCTTCGTCTATGGTCGCAAATATATATGCGGAGAACGGGACGACCGCATTCCCAACACGGAGAACCTGGGGTGACCAAACTTATTCTATCGCTTCATGCTGGTGAGATAAGAGCTTTTTGGTGTCGAGAGAGAGAGGGACCCATCGTTCATTGGCAGTGTCTAGTGGGCAATCAGGACCATTTTTCGTTCTTGAGGATATCAGAGGTCCACAGGGGCCCACAGCGTTTCAATGAACTTTCAGAAGATAGGGGAGGCTGGTAGAGGAGGTCCGAGGAGTGTACGGCATGGTTCACGCACGTGCTGAATGCCGGTTTCGGGTATTGCTAGCAAAGCGAATCCACAATAACTGCCGATAGGCCCATATGTTTCAACTTGATCCTCTTCACCCGCGTCAGCAACCCACAACTATTCCTCAAAGCGCACCAGGACAGCCCAATTGATTCAAATACTCTTTCTTTCCCAGTAGATCTAATCACGCGTCAAATAGCCTCGACTCGGTTCACAGAGCCACTCCGAGTCGAACTACTCGAATCTTAGTAGGACTCGGACCTGTGAGCGGCCAGTCGAGGAGACAAGCAAGAACCTGCCCTCGACGGAATATCCCATCCGGAGCACCACAAATTGATCATGCAAAATCAGTGATCCTACCGAAAATACCATGGGTCCGGAAGACTTGTACTCCCTGTTCGAGCAAGAAACTCAAAAACCTTTGGCCGAAGACGTTAGTCTTGTCCTGACTCTCTGTAACAGCCCCGACTCAGAGTATTCTTGGGAAAATGTGGACCTGGGACAAGTCGAAAGTCCTCGGAGACGTCATCTTTAAAGGTGATTTGTGCCAGTTGAAAGCAATCATGAGTGCACTTTCGACGGGCCTCTCGCTGGTGAGTAAAGGACTGACTGTCCTCTGATTGCCGCTATGACGGAAGCACACCCTCAGGCGCTGTCGGCCCTCGACACTGATCCAGTCGTTCCTGCACTACATGTCGTGCACTCAAAGTGCTTCACACTGCGCGTCGTTCTCTTGTCTCGTGGTTTGATTATTCGAAGACTGCAATGTTGTTACACTGACAGCATATGGCATGAGAATACGTAGTCAGGTGCTCTTTGGTTCGGATGCTATATGTATTCAACCCGCTTCCACCCCGTTCTTCGTGCAATTATAATCGTACAATTGGCTTTGGTTCTCTACACACGTAAGTGTTAAAAACTCTATGAAAGCTGTTGAAGGGAGAGAATAGGCATACCATTTCGCAGTCAAATCAATTCCAAGAAAATTCGCCAACCCCATAACATCGTCACTCTGCCTAAGGCTTCATGCCTCCCTTCGCCTTGCCCGTAGGTCCGCTTCCTGTACCACTGGTTTCAGGGCCTTTCTCTTTGTCATACTCCTCTTTTCCTCCGTATCTCGAGTCCTCCCCCGGCGCCTTGTAAGGTTCCGATTTACTGACGTGCTGGTATGCCGTCTCAGCCCCAGTCTGGCTCCATTTTCCAGAGGGTGGTTCGTGTGGTTTCTGAACATTTTCGGATCCCGGGTCAACACGGTGGATTTTAGAGTCGTCTGGGGGCGTAGAGTCGACATCCTTGCTGTACGAATCCGTAGTGTGTTGACCGGATTTCTGGTTCAGCTGACGCGAGGTCGTGTGGAGATGAGTGACGCCAGTGCTGGCGACTGGGCCCTGTTGGCGGAGAGAGCGCGAGGCTAGGAGGAGCGTACGTGGTGCTTGACGCGAGAACATGGTGGTGGTTTTGGTTCGAGAAGAGAATTCAGGCGCAGATACAACGGGGAATAAAGTCACGGTATGCGGGTGGTCGATCACAGTTCTTAAAGTAGAAAGTGGCATGGGAGAATGACGTAGTTATTCGCACGCCTTGACCCCAGTGTCAGTATCTGCGTCAAGGAAACCACTTCATCATTCGCACAGTGACACGGTGGACTATTCAATGCATCCGATCAAGTCAAGTCGTTGGGGACGCGTCCCGTACGATCTCATCCCATGTTTTGCGTGAAATCCCCTCTATTCCGTCGAGGAGTTAGTACCCTCTTGCTGTTTGCTTCACAGGTATCATGTATGACGATCAAAACCACGTCTTATAAATCGTCTCGGAATAAGTCAGACACTATCGGTACCCATAAAACGACACTCAGGTACACCCCCCTCCCCAACTCCCTCCCTAACTCCCCATGCCTTCCATCAACGATTCAAAGTGCATCCTGGTGACTGGAGCTACATCTGGAATTGGTCGTTCTTTGGCTTTAGCTCTTTCCCAATTATCTTCCAATCCCAAGGTTATCGGCACTGGCAGACGCCCGGGAAGACTCAAAGAGCTCGAGGACGCTGGGATAGAACCTGCGCGTTTAGAACTTGGTACAGAGCCGAAAATGTTGAAGAAAGATGTGCAGGATCTGATCCAGAAACACCCCGAGGTGAGTAATCATGAATCTAGGCGTAGAACACGCGCTGACGCGTAGGATTAGCTCGACACCATCATTCTCAATGCCGGTATCCAACGAGTGCAGGACTTCCTAAAAGCCGATGACATCGACCTTGAAAGTGCGTTAACAGAGACATCGCTCGGAGGGGTACACTCATCCTCGATCGCGAACAGAGCTGCATACAGAGATGCACATCAACTACATGTCCATCTTGACCGTCATTACCGCCGCCCTACCACATTTCAAGAAACTGGCTGTGAGTCGCCTCGAACTTGTCGCCCCCTCCCTACAAATTCAAAAATCTCACTCTCGATGACAGGCAGCCGGACGCCAATGCATGATCGTCACTGTAACCTCGGTTTTCGGTGTCGTCCCCGCTGTGCACGTTCCAAATTATGCCGCTTCCAAGGCTGCACTCCACAGTTTGACTCTTTCTCTGCAGTCGCAGTTTCAAGGAACGAACATACACTTTATTGAAGTCCTTCCTCCGTGAGTATCAAGTATACTACCGCTCTGTATCGCTGCGATCGCATGTTTAACAATTGACGTGTTTAGCCTCGTGGAGTCCGAACTTCATGATGCCGATGGAACCACAGAGAAGCTTTCGAAGTTGTGGATGCCGCTCGACGAGTTCATTCCTGCGACAATGGAGGGTTTGAAGAGAGGAGATCCTCATGTTGCCTGTGGTTTGTCTGCTATGGCCAGGGATAGACTGAAGGAGAAGGAGAAGTATGAACTGGTGATGAGTGATGAAAGAATGGCGGCCGTCCCAGAAGGATGGAAGTAGGGGGGCCGATTTCGCTGAATACTGTGAAAGACGGCGCTCCAACCCTCACGTACTTCCAGTTAGTGGCCCGAGAAATCGATGACAATAGTGCAATGGATTCCAGTTGCGACGAGAAACGCATTACCTCCCGTGGTTACTAGTCATGAAGCGCAACGAATCCGTCCTGCCGACTCCATGAACGATCTAGCGTGAGGGGTAGATATGTAGCCGGACTCTAGTCAGTGGTATGTAAAGTCGTCGTGCTCGATCGTACCTTGCCCTCCTGTCGTTGTTTTTTTTTTCTCCGTTCCAACTGTCGATAGGGTTGGAAGTTTAGCGAGTCTCCGTATGTCTACGAGTGACACATCAATACAGCCATTCTTCCACGTACTCACCTTGTGGCCTATCTTTGGATATTCGGGTCTTCACCTACCGAATATGGCGGCGAGAACTCCATTGACCCTGGAAACAACATTTGGGCCGCCAAAGCTTGGACGGGCAGAATAGAAGTACCGAAAACTGTTACCAGTTAATCTAGGAAAGAACGGCAACTGGACGGACTCGAGGTGACCCCTGAAACACGAATGGTTGTCACTTAGAACAGTTTCATTAAACATACCAAGCAAAATGAACTTCTGAGAACATGCGTTGAGGAATCTCTGAGAAAGCTGGTATACCACCCGTACGCTTTCGAAATCAGATTTCAGGTTCTGTCCATGTGGTCATACAGCATCGGAACAGTATCATTTCTTCATACTTCCTCATTGGATCTGCGCCATCAGTCGTGCCACATAGGCATCCGAACATTCTTGATTTTTTTCCGCAGACCATTCGGTTGTTGTGAGAACGGAAAGGTAAGGGAGGGGAGTGTTTCCCATGGCCGAGAACTCCTTTGGGAGGTCAACACGGCGCGTTGAGATGCAAGCCGAGAGCCTGAAACCATGTGGCAGAAAAAAATAAATTGTCCTCGCGCTTTTGCCAGCCCGGAAAATGAAGGTATGATGAATAGAAATAGAAAGGTCCCATCAGTAACGCCTCTGTGACGGGTGTAACAGATCTGGGGAAAGTTGCAGTGTTTGGGCTTGTATACGCCGAGTTGAGTTTTCGTCCTTCCTCCCATCACCGGTCGTTGTCCACGTCGTCGTTGGCCCTATTTCTGACGAACTAGGCCAGTCCTTTCGTTTAACAGTCCACGCATCGTCAGCAATCTTTCGTTCTTTTATTCTCTCCTTTCTATGTCTTCTGTGATGGAAAACGAAGCCCACTATGACCAGCAAATCGAAATTCAGGCAAGACAGAGAGTGAGTGGCCGTTCCTAACTTTTGTTGGTGGATTATAGCACAGGAATAACTTCGCTGGTGCTTGGAAACCATCTTTGGGGACTGCCATGCTCGTGTACATCATCCTGTTCGGAGGCGTCGGGGCAAATCTGTCCTTTTCTAGCTCTTGTTTTTTGCATTTGACCGCTTTGGCAACCCAACTAACCGCTGGCCTGTTTTTCTCAGTTTCAATCGTTCAAACTAGGAAAACAAGCACCTCCTTCCCTCATGACCACTACCTCTACCAAAGGGACGAAGCATCAGCACCGTAGATCTCATTCCAGAAATGCTTCTGTGGTTTCTCTATCGCAACCTAAACTTCACGACAACAACTCGACGACCTCTTCTTCACTACCCACACACAATTCTACTCCCTCGCTCAGCTCCATTTCTTCCGCTTCCGCAGCTCCTCCTCCTTCCCTGCTATCGTCGGCTAGCCTACCGTCACACATGTCGAACGGCTCCATTTCCAGCAGCAAGCGAAACTCCCATCACCGCCGGCGGTCTTCTGTTAGTACGCGCACCGAATCTGCCGACTTGATGGGTGTCAGTTTACCCGACTTGCCCAAGTCCAAGTCCCTCAACAGTGGATATGGTTCTGGATCAGATGACGACAAGGACTCAATAAGGAGAAGGGCTCTGTGGGCGTTGGAGGGCAAGAACTCTCAAGCAGCAATGGGCTTCCAAAAGGTGGAAATACCGGATATGAATGCTATCAATACCATGAGCACCGAGAAGCCATATGAATTTCGTGAGTGCCGTACTTCTGTGGGGTGTTGTCACCGGTGACCAAAGAGCTCATTGTCGTCATCCCATATAGCTACCAAGCCTTCGTTCCCTCCCGGCTCGGGTTTTTCTTCGGGCTCGTCGCATCGAGATTCGTTCAAGATCAAGCCTTCGTCGTCCGCTAAAGATCAACTTCATACGCTTGTCGAAGAGGAGGAGGAGGAAGAGGAAGATCCGCCTCGCTCACCTGCCACGCCCCTCACCGTGCCGCCTTTGTCTCCTCGCTCAGTGTTCATGACCAGACAACGAACGGTCAGCTCACCGTCGGTGGTGTCTTCGCCCGTCAAGCCTACCTACGCCGAGAAGCTGACACAACCACCTGCACCTATTGAAGCGAAGCGACCTCGCCCGCTCAGCTTACGGCCTCTCTCCCTCACTCCTGAGTCTGTTTCCCTGCCTACGCCCCCCACATCTTCGGCTAGCCCGAATGTTCCTCCCCCCAAGGGCTTGAGGAGGCTTTCCTTGACAGCATCCCCCTCGCCCTCGCCGTCTGCAGATTCTATGACCACCCAAGGCCGAGGGCCGCGGCCTGTCCTCCACATCAACCCGGAAGCGACCTCACCTTCCTACGCCCACGTGGTCGCCTCATCCACATCCTCCGCCTCCTCGTTTGCATCCACTTCTTTCTCCGACGACAAGGAAAAGCCAAGCAGGCGCAGCTCCATAGGTTACAAAACGAGCAACGCACACGGTTTGCCCACTCCAGATCAGACGCCGACTTGGAGCGAAAGGAGGTTTTCGACCTCTTCGATCTCCTCCGTTACCACATCTGACGACAATGAGAGCCAGTTTTTTCGGGACTCCTCGGTCACTTCTAACACCTCCTCCTCTCAGCCCTCCGTCTCTTTTCCTGAGAGGACCAGTTCTAGCTCCTCATCCTCCTCGACCTGGGCGAACCGTCCATTGAGCGCATCTGAGCAGCATTTTTTGTTCAAGAGTCATAATGCGCTGCTTACTAGGATTCAGGATTTGGAGAAGGCGTTGAGTGGCCGAGTTCGGAGGGAGAGGGAGATGGAGACGAGGAGGGATTCGTTGTCGCCTTCTCCGCATATGCAATCGAGGCCGTTGTCGACTGGATCGGATGTCTCTTCGATATCTGATCGTGATGAGGGGGTTGAGGGACCGTCGGATGAGTTGTTGAGTATGATTAGGGATTTGAAGGCGGAGAGGGACGAGTTGAAGAGGGATGTTGATGGATGGAGGAGGAGGGTTGGGGAGGGTGAGAAGGCGGTGAGTGTGTTTTTTTCGAGAAGCTGATGAGTGTTTTGTTTGGAGTGCTGATGAGTGTTGTAATACACAGATCAGCGTTCTTTCTAAACGTGTTGAGAGTGAGAGGCGGGAGGCTTGGGTTGCGAGGGGCCGTGTTGGTCTCGCGATTCAGGAGAAGGAGATTTTGGAGAGGCAGGTTGAAGTTGAGAGGGGGGAGAAGGAAGAGGTGATTGCGAGGGTGGAGGGTTTGCAAGAGGAGAACGGCAGGCTTTTGAACAAAGTCAAGATGAGCGAGAAGAGGCTCAGTGACGCGGAGCAGGAATGCAAATTCTTGAGGGAACAACTTGAAGAGGTTCAACAAGAGAAGGACGACGAGATTGATAGGCTTAGGCGTGAGCTTGCGCTTGTCAAGTCTAGGTCTCCCGTCTTTGGTGCCGGGGTGGAAGATGACGAGGATGTTCCTCGTGTTACTTCTTTGGACTTTGATGACTCTTTCGATGACTCGGCTGCCTACGATGCTGAGGCCGAGGAGGCAGACGAGGACGAGGACGAAGACGACGAAGATGGTCTTGCCGGTTATGAAGATGAGGATCCTCTTGACCTTGATGAATCTGTCTCCGCTTTCTCGGACGACGATACCGAGGATTTCTCTTCTCGCAGGAAGACCACGGAATTCCCCGTTACTCCCCGTGCGACGATGGTCTCAGAACATCCGCTCCCTACTCCCCCTTCTACCGGGCTGCAAACTGGCTGGAAGTTCCCTTCCAAAGTTGCGGAATCCCCGGCGACCCCCACCCAGCCGGTCGCGGCGGGACGCGGACATCGGGCAGCGAGGAGTTTGAGTATGCCCTGGACGTTCCCCAAGGCCAACACTAGCTCCTCTGGACTCTCTTCAGCGCCAGTCACTACTCCTGCCACGGACGACGAAGACGTTGACCACTTCTTCGGCTGCCTTGAGGACTCATCGAGTGCCACATCATCGCCTTCCACTTCGCTCGCAAGTCTAGATGAGCCTTACGACTACGAGAGGAAGAACGCGTTCACCTCTGGTTTACGTTCGTCTGGTCTAGGACTCAACCTTGGCTTGGGATTGGAGGATGAGAGTTTTGAGGAGGACGATGAAGAGCCGTTCCCTTTTGAACTCAAGGGTTCTGGTGTTGAGGTCCCACGTGCGTCGTCTGCCCCTTCAAGCCCCAAGGTCTCGGCTGTCTCGCCATTGGATGTCGTTGTTGAAGAGGATGAGGAGGATGAGGAATCTGAGGAAGAGTCTGATGAGGAGGTTGCAGAGGTTGACGATGGTTGCGAGCGAGCGGAGGTGGAGATGGAGGTCGGCCAGGAGATGGAGATGGGAGGAATCAAGATCACCTTCACACCGCCGAAGGATGAGGATGATTCTTTCTTTGAATCTGCCGAGTATAGCGGATATAGCGAGGACGAGGAGGAAGTCTCGAAGGCAACTCTATCAGAAGTTGTCCCCCCTGAACCGGTGCTCGAGACGCCGCCTCCTGTGAGTAGGACTGCGTCTATTCCTATCGTGGTGTTTGATGAGTCAGAGGAAACTGACGAAGGGGAAGATGAAGACGAAGACCAGACATTCAGGATTCATGCACCGTTAACGAACTCGTTACCGACCGACTACTTCGCAACGACGTCGGCTTCTTCATCTTCGCCGACCCTGGAAAGAGCAACGCCCGTCAAGAGCAAGGCTAGCACTATTCCCATCCTTCGCTCGGCGTCCTTCAGGCTTCCCTCCACGCCTGTGACACCCCCCAACCTAGTCAGAAGTGTCAGCGCTTCGTCCGTCTTCTCACCATCATCTTCTCTTTCATCCAGCACCTCTACTCCGCCTACATCGGCCTCATTACTTTCCCGTTCGCCGTCGCCTTCCCGACTCCCAAGGTTGTCTTCTTCTCCGTCATCATCTGTCGGTGGTCGCATCAGTCCGTCAGGTTTCCGTGCACCGTCCCCATTGTCGAACGCGTTTGCCACTCCGCCTAATAAACGGGGTGGAATTATGTCGCCATCGTTGATACCTCAGCCTTCGCCTTCCCGGAAACAACTTGGGTCAAGTGCCACATTTATCAGGCAACCGAAGAAACAAGGGGCTCCGACCTCTTCGAGTTACAAGTGTGAGTGAGTCAAAGGCTTTGTTGTTCTCGCTTCCTGCTTGCTAATTTGAACGTTTCTAGACCCCTCCAAGAAGGCTTCCACGACCATGGCCTTTTCACTGCCAAGCCCGCTCTGAGTGGTAGCGAAGAAGAGGAGCCTTTCACGCCTCGAGCCTCGTCGTTTTCATTTCCCCCACCCACGTCCAGCGTCACGTCGCCGTTGAGATCCCTCTCGTCCTTTATGCCCTCCATTCCCATCACGTCCCTATGGTCAGCCGAAAGTTCACAAAAAGACAGACAGACAAATCCACAAAAAGAGAGCAGGAAGTATGTGTCGAAAGAAGCGCAGTTGGCGAAGTTGCGAGCGCAGATGAAGGCGCAGGTTGTTGGAGGTGGTAGCGACCCTTGTGGAAGGTGTCGTCTGGAAGATGCGGTGGCCCTTTGATGGTTCTTATGGGTCCAAAAAGTTGAGTCTTGTATCTCCTGCCGAACTTTTGTACACATGAACGCTCTTGCATCGTCCTTTTTTTTTCAAGTTCTTGTACATTTCTACGTGTTCACGCTATCTGCTCTATCCATTTATTTTTCTTTTCTTTACTATCGTTTGCTATGCCCAACCTTTCCATTTCTATCGCACGTCTACTTTACTTTCCGAATTGTGTGTTATGGCCTGTGAGCCTCTCCGCATCATCATCATTTTATTCTCACAACCCCATATCATTTCATTTTACGGGCTAGAAGCCTTGTACTACTAGAACCCCGTCATCTTTTTATTGGCTATCTGCTATCTTTCGACTGTCCTTTGGAGCTTTGAGACTCAGTTCAATGTTTTCAAGGGCTACTCGAATACATCCTGCCAACTAAAACGTACATTCCACCATTAAGCTGGCTATGGCATCGAGTGCCATAGCTTGAGATGTTCATATAACTTATCAAGTCTATTGTCTACTGTGTCATATATGCTTTCCCCACTCTTCCTCTATGCAATATATCTTTATTAGGTCGTTTTATTCCTATTTTCTATAGTCTCTGGCGGATATGGGTCCGTGTGGGTGGTTGCTCTGATCGGAACGTGAGGGCATGTGGGGTTGATCCATCGCGAGGACGCGAAATGGATGCCCGTTGAGTCTCCGAGAGGAGCTCAGGAAACACGTTGTTCAGGTGTAGAGAATCCAATAGTAATTGCCCAGACGCGATTAGGACTTGGAGGTTGGACATGTGGCGGACAGAACCCGACATCTGATCGGTCCCAATCATGGGAACATGAAAAGTCCCCAAGAAACCACTCTCCTTTCTTCTTCCCGTACTTCCATCACCTATCGACTGACTCTCAAACCTTCTCTTTGCTGTGTTCTTCCTCGATACTCTCTTTCCATCACTGTTCAAGCACAAATATGGCAGGAAACCCCACAAAATCGCTCATTCTCCTCTGCGACATCCAGAGTACCTTTGGACCTGTGATGCATGGATATGAGCACGTCGTTCGCGGAGCCAGCAAGCTTTTGAGGTTGGCCAAGGTACGTTATGGGCTCCATCAAGATGCCCCCACGATGGGATAGCTCATCCTTCGACGCTTCAGCTGCTCTCAATCCCCGTGGTGACTACGACCCAATACACGAAGGCTCTTGGACCCCTCGATCCTGCTCTTCAACCCCACTTGGATGCTCTCACTGAAGGTGGGTATGTCTATGGATGGGCCCTCGTTAATGGACTGATCGATGTGTTTCGACGGTAGCTGGTCTCCATCATGGTCCTTCAGGTCTGGTTCACTATCAATTCGCTCGCGCCTACGTGATGGTTGCTTAACGCGCTTCATTAGACAAGACGCGATTCTCGATGTGCATTCCCGAAGTAATCGAGCGCATCACAAACGATGTAGACCGGGTCATCATAGTCGGGATTGAGGTGAGTTCGATAGTCCTTCTGTTTCGCGAACGTCATTCTGATATGCTCTCTTGGATCTTTAGTCGCACATCTGTGTTCTCCAAACTCTCAGAGACCTCCGTATCCTCTTCCCGAACTCCCCGGCGCCGCTGCATTCACCTGGAGTTGAGGTGTCGGTTCGTCGTCTCATCTCGTGCTTTCTTTCTTTCGCGAATCAACCATGGATCGTCAATGTCATTTCCAGGTGGAATCTCCTCTCGCTCATCTACCCACTGTCAACAGGAATAGAATCAAGCCGCTACACGTACGTTACGGGATGACTTTGTCGTGTGCACATGGATACTCAGAGTGCTGTTCGTGATATGCAGTTGATCGCACTGTCGGATTGCGTATCGAGCACAAACCCCTTCGAAGCTACTGTTTCACTGCAGACGATGAGGAACCAATTGAGTGTTCAGGTGCGCTCGGAATTCGGGTTCTTGGAATCCTTGCTCAGATAGAGGACGATTTAGGTCTCGACATCCGAATGCCTGGCCTACGACTTGATCATTGATGCGAAGAGCCCTTTGTTCAAGGTGAGCTCCCGTCCCTTCAGTGCTTGTCCGTTTTCATTCGTGCCCTGATGACGCGCCCGGTGCACAGCAATTCTCCGCGATCATGAAGGAGGAGAAACCAGGTGCCAATGAGAGTGCTGAATTCTGGGCTAACAGTAGAATGTAGGCAAGTGCGGCTTTCACCAAAAAAGATGGATCATGGTAGTGAAGCTTGGCGGACAGTTGCTTATATGTAAAGACTAGTTGAGAGGATCTCATAGGCATATTGGACAGAACCGGTGCTGTATCGCGGTTATAAAACTTAGTCCTGGCGACCTGAAGGCCTTTGATTGGAAATCAGAACTTTACTCGAACCAACAACTAACACTGATTTGTGCAGTTGTCAGGGAGTCGGGCGTTAGTACCGTAGCGCCCACCTTCACGTGCACAGACAGAAGATTGCATTAGAGCGCTCGCGACAAACCTCTTTTCGACCACCAGGGCGGCGAAGGCTGCCAGCGACATACCGTATCTTATCAAGCCCGAAGAAGGATAGAGTGAACCTCTGGTCTGTTTGAACCGCTTGGCAATACAACGAACCGACGATGTCCTCAGAAGATATTGCCGAAGAGATTCGAACTTACTTCCCTGATTCCGAGGAAGTTGTCGTCCAATACCTTTCTGGCTATCTCGTCGATGATGCAGGAGAAGAGGAGGATGTCCTCCGAGTTGCTCGGGAGATGCTCGAATCCCTAGCTGGAGACCAGATCGACAAACTAGAGAAGCTCATGGCACGGCTAGGAGATTTACTCGAGGATCAGTTGAATGCTAGGCTAAAGGCCCAGTCTGGGCCGAAACTTCAAAAGCTGGACAAGGTGATGGACTTGAGCAAGACGCAAATATCGAATACGATCGCATTCGGGGAAGGAGTGGATCTGGAGAGTATCAATAAGGGCAAGTGCGTACCCTGCCATTTTCTTCTTGGTGCCAACCAATAGTATTCATTGTGCGTCCGAAGGGCTTCGAGGGTCGATGTCAAGAAACTGGAGAAACAAGAGGCCAAGCTGAGGGTAAGTTCTGTTGTGGTACACCTTGGAACACATCGTTGAAGCATTCGCGCAGGCCAAGATCGAAAAGCGAGCTCGAAGGGATTTATACGAAGGCTCAAAATTACTGGATTCTCACCGAAAACAGGTGCGTAGAATTCGTCTATCGAACTTAAGTCTCGCTGACGCGTCCGGTTTAGCAAACGTACGAGGAAATGTTCATGAAGGTTAAGATTACAATCGCAGTCACGACAAGCCTAGTGTTTACGCCTTTCCTCTAGATCAACCCGTTGGAAGCAGCCAATGCCAAAAACAAGAGCAAGGATATTCACTTACCTTCGATCGATGTCAACTTCGCCTCGAATCGTATCCTGCAAGTGTCGTCGCCTTTTCGCACCGCGTTGCGGCCTACTGAGCTTTGAACAGGTCTGGGGCAACTCTTACTCTCGCTCATGGTCGGAGATATGGTCTTATTGGTCGCAATGGTACGCACGCAGCTTTCCAGGGTATCTGAGATTCTCACCCGACTTCCCCAGGTGTCGGTAAATCTACACTTCTTCGACATATCGCTATGAGGGAGGTTCCTATCCCGGCACACATCACGATCCTCTTCGTCGAACAAGAAGTCATTGGGGACGACACATCAGCTCTCGATTCGGTCCTAAAGGCTGATGTCTGGCGAGACCATCTACTCAAGGAAGAGGCTTCTTTGAACGCTAAGCTGGCAGAGTTGGAACAAGAGAACGATGAGAAGCGATTCGATGACGCTCGAGAAGAGGCCTCGTCTAGGCTGGCTGAAGTTCACGCACGGTTATCAGACATGGACGCAGAGAGCGGCCCAGCGAGAGCAGCAGCATTATTGGCAGGTCTTGGGTTCGATGAAGCTGACCAAAAAAGGCCCACCAAGTCATTTAGTGGTGGTTGGCGGTGCGTCTCGGTTCCTCACGGACAGTTTTAGGACACCTCGCTAAAATTCGGCATCGATATAGCATGCGTCTCGCTCTTGCTCGTGCCCTGTTTGTCAAAGTATGTCGTCAGACCCCATTGAACTGAGGCCTTTGAACCTAACTTGAAACCAAGCCATCTTTGCTCCTACTGGACGAACCCTCCAATCACAGTGAGCCCTCCTCGCCAACACATTGTAGCATGAGACCTAACTCCTCGTCTCAGTCGATCTTAACGCACTTGCTTGGCTGGAAGATTATCTGCAGACCTGGCCCGGAACGCTTCTCGTCGTGTAAGCAAACTCCGATGTTTTGACTAGACGAATACTCACTTATCTTTCCAGATCCCACGACCGTGCTTTCCTGTAAGCATATAAACTTGACTCCAATAATCCGTAACTTACACCCTTCTCAGTGATGCAGTAGCCACCGACATCGTCCACCAACACTCAGGGCGATTGGACTATTACAAAGGGTAAGATGCGTCACGAAGCGAGTCGAACGCCGAGCCCGGTGTTGATGTCGGTTTTCCCCTGCAGAAACTTCACGCAATTCTACGCTACCAAGTCTGAGCGTGACAAGAATTTGAGGAAGGAGTACGACACGCAGATGGAATACCGGAAACACTTGCAATCCTTCATCGATCGGTGGAGATACAACGCCAATCGCGGTGAGACGGAATTCAACCTCGCACTTCCTTTCGGCGTGACTGAGAGTGATTCGCAGCTGCCCAGGCCCAATCGAAGATCAAGATCCTGGAAAAGGTGATGCCTTTTTCAGCTTCTGGGCACACGTCGCTGACGCTGCTTCGTCTGTCTAGCTTCCTGAGCTTGAACCTCCCGAGGAGGAGGACACCGAAAACTTCAAGTAATACCTCTGGCGATTTACTATGAATGACTGTATCGCTAACCTGCAACCTAGATTCCCGGAGACCGAGAAGATATCACCTCCACTTCTCCAAATGTCCGAGGTTACATTCGGCTACACTCCTGAGAAGATTATCCTAAAGGATGTCAATATCGACGTTGGTTTGGACTCTCGAATTGCTATCGTTGGTGCAAACGGTTCTGGAAAGTCTACATTGTGAGCGGCTTTGGGTACAATCATCATGACTGCAGTTCTAATCGGACCTTTTGCAAACAGAATCAAGGTTCTCACTGGAGACCTGAATCCCATGGGCGGTCAAGTGAACCGGAATGGGCGATTGAGAGTGTGAGTACAAATCTTTTATGCTGGTATCGATCAGTCTTTTCAACAGCTATTCAGCGGCTACTTTGCCCAGCACCACGTCGATACACTCATCCCTACTATGTCTCCGGTTCAGTTCCTTGCCTCCAGGTACCCTGGGAAGACAGAACAAGAGTACCGACAGCATCTAGGGAACTTCCAAATCAGTGGTATGACTGGGTGAGTCCGAGACGGGTCTTGTACTCTTCTGACTCGTAATGCTCACTTCCGGACACTCTTCACAGTCTGCAGGCAATAGGAACTCTCAGTGGTGGTCAAAAGTCGCGTGTAGCATTCTCTCTTTTGTCCCTTCAACGCCCGCACATCCTACTGTTGGACGAGGTACGTGTCTATTTGACATTCAGATTGGAATTCTGAGAGCTTACACGTATACACATAGCCGACTAACCACCTGGATATCGAGGTATGTCCCCTGATGGCAACACTATGACCATCTGCTTATCGATCTGCGTGGATAGGGTTTGGACGCGCTCATGTCCGCTTTGAATACATGGAATGGAGGTGTCATTATCATCTCTCACGATGAACGGTTCATTACCAACGTAGCCAAAGAGGTGTGTCCACGATACTCACAATCTGTCTGCCTGCCTTGAAACTCACAGTTATACTTGTTCGCAGCTTTGGGTATGTGCCGACGGTACCGTGAGCAAGTTCCGCGGAGATGTACAGAGCTACAAGGTCGGTGTTTCTGTTGGTCGAGGACTCGAAGGGAACGCTGATGATTTGATTGCAACAGAACTTGATTGTGAGCAACATCAAGATGAAACCGTAGACACGTTCCTGTCGTTTGTATATGTCATATGTACATTCACGATATGGCCCGCTGGTGGCTTTGCAACTTACGAATCGAACGAGCAGAGTGTGTGAGGTAATGAACCTTCAGCGGGTTCAAGGACGTACCCAGCTAAACATCTCCCTCTGCGACGGGCCGGGTATTCACATAGACTTGACATGGATTAACTACCCGCTGCGCAAGAGAAAAGGAACCTGAACGAGCTGAAGCGTCAAACAGGCACTATCAGCCGTCGAGGGGTTGAGGCTTAAAGCTTGAAGACTTTGATGCGTGTTTGGGAAGTTCTGTGTGATCCAGCGCAATAGAAAGGCGACTGGCGTGGCCCAAGTGATGTCCACCGGGGTATCGGTGATGCCAGCACCATTGAAGAGGCCACCGATACGTCTGTTGAGGTCAACGGCGCCAGAGTCGCCCGAGCAGGGAAGGAGCCAGATTCGTTGTCGCAAGGGAAAATAGCCCGTTCTTGTGAGATCTGGAGTTCGTTGTCGTTTGGATAACAAAGGCTTCTGCTCAATGATGAGCACGATGTTTAGCTAGGACGGCGTTGTGGCGCTTTTGTCGAACCAACAGAACCCACTGTAAAAGTACATATTATACACATACATATCTACCTCAAGAGACTATATCACAGCCGTTATTCCTACATGAACTAACCTGTTTCAACATGGTTAAGCTTCAACTTTACCGCGAAAGGAAACAAACTCACTGGTCTGGCGTTGTACGCCAATTGATCGTATCTGGAAACATTACAGCTGCAACCCCGCCGATATTGAGTCGTCAAACGCCTAAGATAAGAGGTGGAGACGTACACAGTCGTTGATAAAGATCCTCAATTAGAAATCTTCTCATTTCGTTCAGAATGAAGCCGCCTCTGGATGGTGCGAATACAGCCTTGCTCTTGAGGTTATACCTTGGCACACTGAATTGGCGGAATAAATGAAGCGCGATACGTGTGCGGAGAAGGGATATTTCGCTTACATGTGCGTGAACGACGCAGAAACTGCCTTGATACGTTCTACCGCAGCGTCGCCATATTGAGGGTCGTGCTGCCTCTCAAAGGCGTAAAGAGCTGGTAACAACGTATCCACCTAGAGGAGTAATGAGCAGGTCAGCAAGGGACCTCAAAGAGAGCGAAAATCCCTGCGTTACCTTCAGGTCGAAAGGCTCACGGTACCCTATTTGATATCGAACGAAGTAAAAGCCTAGTAGTGAAGAGAATTTAAGCCCCGCATCATGTTCGAGGGACTGAACCAAAGGACTGACCTTCCATTGACCCCAGTTTTGATATGATGTAGCGTTGATGTTCAGGGACGACGGGAGACGGCAGGACGGAGACAGAAAGAAAGATCTGTTTGATCTACTTTGAGGAAACGACTCCTTATCACGTAGAAGCAGATTGAAACCCACCAGAATCTGCGGAATTCCGGGCCATTGCCTCACAAATCCTATCGTTAGAAAACATGAGAATCCCCAAGCACAACTCAAGACGACAATTGCGGCTTACCCGAAAATGCATGTGGAAACCCCTTCCCAGCCACATACCGGTGGAATACCGCACACGTCGGTATCCTCATCAGTTCCCGACTATCAAATTTGGTGTCCCGCTCTTCTCTACCTCTCACACGAGATAGCCCGATATCGTCTTGAACGGCCACGGCAGCGGATGCGCTGGGTACGAAGAACTCGTAGTGCTCTCCTTCCGCCTTGTCTACGAGGGAAAGCTCCTGTGCTAGACGAGCGAGCGCACGGTC
>JANHQD010002689.1:0-37256 GCA_024721195.1 Marasmius sp. AFHP31
ACTTACACGTTGAACGACAGCACCAATACCGATGGTTTGGGTCGCCCCAGGCTTACAGAACCCGAAGTCGTCCTCAGCGGGCTGCGACTGGAACTGTGAATTTGTCAAGTAATCCCCTCGGCCGTTCGAGTCACTCGCCGCAAGAATCCTAGGCCCATCCTCGACCCCCCTCCGTTGGAAACGACGTGGAACAACGACTCCACGTCGCCGAACCTCCTACTCAATCTCGATACCAAAGCCCCACCGCTCACTACAAGAGTGGTGTGACTTCCACGACTGGCCCACCCTCTGCCCACAATGTTCCTTACCGAGAAGCTGAAAAAGTCAAAACGACGGTCCTGCTCGCGTGCAAGAAACCACGTCCAACTATCCGGTACCTGCGAGAACACGGCGTTAGCAGCCTCGACTATCGCTCCCCGCTCAAATACGAGGAACTCACCTTCCCTCCGGTATGCAAAGACTTTTGGCACAATTACATTAGCAAACATCCTTAGAACCCCGTCAGCATCCATTTACGCTCGAACAAGCTCAGCTCCTCCCTCATCCATCCTAACCCATATCTGATTCCCCACTCGCTCTTGATCTTCGTCCGGGCTCTCAACACCATCAACGGTACCCTGGGGTGAAACATCTCCCAACTGTCCGCTCGAGTGTGTCCTTCCTATTCACCCCACTGCTGCTCGTCGTCCGTATAGCGTTGTGGTGCGGTCGAGAACATCTCGTATACCGGCGCATACATCAACGTCAAGTAAGGTCACCTCCGCCAACGTGTGGCTCATTGATCCTCTACGCCTCGGTCCTATTGCACTCAACCCAAGAGGAACATCTTGAGACAAGGTAAGTTTTCCGAGCTGTCGCCAGTCTTTCTTTCAGCTTTCTGATACACATCAACAGATTGGAGATGATCAAGCTTGGAGTACCTCATTGTCTGGAACACGAAGGAGGGCGCACAAACCCCAACTACATTCGTTCTCCCTCCTCCCCGCATCCACCGTTTGCACCGGAACTCGGTTTTGAAAAACATCCACGATCCTATCTCCGATGCTCTCCCTATGGTTCACTCCAATGATCTCGCCATTAGAGATACGGAATGTCGATAGAGAAGGCCATGCGATGCGCGCGGGTTTCGGCTATAGCCTGCAGCTGCAACCCTAGTAGTCCCTTATCCATGGCATTGATCACGATTCTCCCCCGTTCATCTACTACCCCGACTCTATCGCTGCCAACCCGAAAGTGCGCTTCAACAGCATGATTCAACGCACAGATAAGCAAGCTCACCTCGAACATATCAGGGTGGTCATTCGCGACTCTCAGAAGGTCAACGAACTCGACTGTTGTTATGCTCTCTCGATTGGGAAGACCGAGCATTCCAGCCATATCATTTCTGGCATCAACGATACCGCCGACAGCCTTCTCACCACCATCAGAGCCTCTCACTCCGAGGGTGCTACCTTATTCGCTGGAGTGGCCATTCTTGAGGGAGAGCCCTCTGTTAACGGTGTCCTCGATCTCCCCGAGCCTCACTATCCAGTCATCAGAGGGGACGATCTCAAGTCCGGCTACTTAGACCAAGTTGAATCTGGTTCAGTTCGCCGATTCCCTTGTCCACATCAGCGATCAAACCTCCCTCCGTTGCTTCTTACGATCCTCTAGATGGCAAGGATACGGCGATCTTGATCTCTCCATCGAGAGACAGTTCGAAAGCAAGTAATCAGCACGAGTGGCGTAGTCAACTCCGTTGTGGTCGTATCTCACGTGTAACGTTCTGCAGGTAAACACCATCTGAATTGGTCTACGAATACAGAAAGTGACTAATTAGATCTTACAGGACTCCAAGAGCTGTCATCTTGACGAGCAAGACCTACAAGATCGTTAACTAGCTTCGCCGCGAACACCTTCACTTGTTTCTCTTCCGTCGTTTCTCCAGCAATCCTCTCGGACCTCAGAAAACACTCGGGGAGCGTGCATCGGGACTACACCACTGCTAACAAGGAAGCACACGTTGCCGACGACACCCCAGGCAAGGACAAGCACGTCGGTTTCGAGCTCATTAATATGGACATCCGCAAGTCCAAGAAGGACAACGAACTCAAACACATTCTAGTCTGCGAAACACTGAACGTTCCATCAGCGTCATCTCCTCACCGCCATCAGAACCTCCCATTTTGAGGCTTCCACCTCGACCTTGTTCACTACTGCGGCCGTTCTCGAAGGGTAGCCCTACAGCTTCATCGACGGTGTTCCTCAGAATATCTCAGTTTCTGGAGCCGTTGCGATTGATCTCATCGAACGCCACCATCCTTTCGTCGATCTCAAGTCCAGCCAAACTGGGTCGATTCAGGAGTTGGTTCAATCGTTCGTTTTCTCGTCAACCTTCAGGGCTCTCCATCGCATCGTACTGGTCACAACCTGTCTGTTTCAGGTGCAGCGTAGTCGACGACGTGGTTGACCCCAATAGGCTTTGAGACCCCCACTTGGGTGCAAGGTCGGAAAGGGCCAAATCATCGTGATAAAGTGCATTCAACCCGCCGTGCGAGTAGCGAGAATTCCGTACCTCTTCACGCAGTTCCTTTCGTAGTAAAACCCGGTATGCGTGCTCCCTCTTCATGGTGTCTTCCGATTGCTGGCTCGGTCTTCTTCAGGACACGACGTCACCAACAGTCTCAACGGGTGACGCAATGCGCTTGAACCCTTCTTGGAGGTGCTAGCAACTCGTTGCTCGAGAACAGGATCCGGTGAAAAACCTCTTGGGCATAGAGAACGTTAAACTGTTCCGCCGCCCTTCTTACACAGGGCCCAAATCCTTGGGACTACTGACCTATTTCGATCAATTCGAATGTCACAGGTCACACGGCCCAAAATTTTCGAAAATTTTTCGAATGGTCACAAGGTCACAGGGGGTCCATTCGAATTGCCCCACCCTGTGACACCTCCGAGCTTGCCAAATTTGGCTTCTCGGGCTCGATATTCGAATTTTTTTCGCCGCGTCACAGGTCACGGTGCGTTCACATGAATTCCCAATTTCGTATGAACCGGTCACCGGTCACAGGCCATTCGAATTGATCGAAATAGGTCAGTATGCATGTAGTACTTACTACGTCAGAATTGAAGAATATCAACCACATTCTCTGGTTGTCCTCGTTCCAACGTCAGTTGGCGAGTGCCGTGACTCGTCTGGATATTGAAGGATGCAATTGTCATTACACGAAGGCGTACTGACAGAGGCTGATGCTATCTTTTGAAGGGTTGTTCTGTGCGGGACAGTTTGCGATTATGAGGGCGGCGAATGATATCGAGAGGTGGCCATCCGCTCTGAACCCCAGAAATTAGATCGACATTGTTATACGATAGTTCAGCATATACACCGCCGGCATAGGCCATTCCATCTGACTTCGCCTCGACTTGAATATACCGAAATGTGTATCCATTGGACCTGCCGACAAACACAAAAGTTGAAGTTTAAACTAGCACGCAACGACGGAATGATCCAAGCCGTCAGCTTCGGCCAGAGTCGCCAAGACCGAGTTGTCTGAAAATTACGCATCAGAGTTGAGGAATATGCGTGTGTATACGAGGAGAGACGTACACCACTTGACGAAAACAGGCTTGGCCCAGTGAGATACTGGCTGAGCTGGTTCGACATCTTCATGTTCTGTATCGCATTTCGTAGGTGCTTCTGAGAGTGAAGATGGCAAAGGAAGTGGGAGTGAATGTGAGGGAGAAACTTGATGGTCTTCACCCGAGTTTTCAAAGTCTGAGTTGAAGGTTTTGAGGCCTGACTCTGAGCATTTGGAGTCTGAGTCTGAGTCATCCAAGTAAACAATCTCTTCTATGGCATTATCACAAGGATTGGCTGAGAATGAGTGTCAGTGGTGTTGATCCAGGGAAGAAAAAAGCTACGCACCATGTATCAATTCGGGGTACCCATGGTCCTGAGCATATTGTTTCCCATCTAGTTCATAGTCTCCGGATTGAAGATGATTTTGGACATCGGCATAATAACGCTCTTCCCAACTCGAACCAAACCATCCCTCCACACTCAATTTGCCGGGGATCCTGAATTTCTCCCAGTCCTCCTCGATGACGGCAGTCCTTCCCTGCGGGTCGTGGGACCAGTAGAATAGCTTTTCAGGTAGTGGATAGCATATGCAATGCGTGTTGTTGATAACCTCAGTCGGTAGAGGCGGGACAAAGAGGTATGCTGGTGCCGAACGTGTGGTAGGGTCATCATGGAAAGCTCCCTTGAGGTAGAATCCGATTTCGTCAATCAAAACTAATGGGAACAATGCATCAGACAGAAGAAACAAGGAAGATGTGAGGGGATACTTACCAACATTCCTCACATCATCAGAGTCACTGTAAAAACTGAGGGATTGGCAAAGATAAGCACAACGAAGTTGGTAGCGGCGCTCCCATGGCATGCACCAGCCGAAATCGAGGGTGAATTGGATATTGCCGGTCTTGCGAAATGCCAAATCGACTCGCCATGGGACTAGACAAGTCAGAAACTGGAAGATGGAGTCGAACGGTGAACGTGTCCTAAAGCGCTAGATGCTAGGACTACAGAAACAGCGGCGGCGGAAGTCGACTAGCAGAGGCGACGACAGAGACGACAGAGGTAGCGAGCAGAGGGCAAGAGCAGGTAGATGACTGGTCCCAACGACAAGTCAGATACATTGCAGATAGAGAAAGACAGAAATAACTACTCACCTGGTCCCAACGACAAGAGGTCAAGATGAGGGACCAGGTGTAAACTACCTAGCTTATATACCCAGTCAGAGGTCTGAGATATGAGTCGTGAACGAATAGGAAAGACAATAAGAAAACAATAAGGAAACAATAGTAGTCAAGTATAAAACAATAACGAGTCCGGAATGAGTAACTAGGAGATGAGAGAAGACAATAAGAACAATAGTCGTGAAGAAGGTGTAAAAGACAATAGTGTGAGAAGGAGATATGTGGGAAGGGGAAACGGGCGTCTAGTAGGCGTCAAAGAAACAAGTAAGCGCTGAAAGGGGAATAGGCGCTGAGAAAGGAAAAGATAGGGGGAAAAGCGGCACTTCATGACACCTGCTGCCTTGTACGGTTCCAGTCGTTTGATTGCCCTCTCCAGCGCTGACTGTTGGAGGCGAGGAGGGTCAGGAATTGGGTTCCATCCTGTTCCGCTTTCTCCCTCCTGAGACGTCGGGGGCCTTGGGGGAAAGAACTTCTCCTTAAGCACGCGTGTCTTTTCTTCATTTGTCCTCGCTGTCTTGGTCACACCGTCATCTTCATACGTCAGAGGTGGGATAGTGGCTGGGGCAGTTGAGTCGGGAACCTCTGATGCGTATCTTGCTGCCGTGTACAGTGAGGAGCCTGTCACACCCTCCAGAAAGTCTTCCCAGTGGGTGTTCTTCGCCTTGTCGATTGCAGCACCATAGCTTACCTCATGGTCCCGTGTTTCCCTGTGTATGCTGTGCTCAGTGGCCGTTCTCAGCTTGTACGAGGCATTACGTAGCTTATTCAACCTCCGTTTCATCTCCGCGAGTTCACCGTTCCACCAACGACGTGAATTCGGGCAGGGTTTACACACAGGGATCACCTCCATAGTTGTGTCCTGAATTGCTTTTGTGAGCATCTGAACCGCCATGTCTAGTTGGTCCTGATGCTCTATGTCGTTAGGTATTCTCATAAGTAGTAGCTTGGAACTCAGCTGTTTGTTAAATTCTCCCCAGTCCACCCCTCGGTAGCTCCGTCTCTCTCCATCAATGGATCGTCTGGCATATAGGTCCACTATCGTTTGGATAGGAACGTGGTCTGCACCCGGTGATTGCAGGTCAGGCCGTACTCCACATTCGAGGATCATATCTTCGAGGCTGTTAGAGTGGAACACGTTATCCGGACGAGTCCAGTTTCGCGTTGTAGCAGATTGGAAGGTGGGGATCCCGCAAGGCAGAGTGAGGTCCATGTCGAAGTCAGCCATCATCATCAGCAAGGGTTCGGCCTTGTTTTGATAGTTCTGACTGAGTAGGTGTTCATTCGACGGATCCTCCCAGAGTGGGTGGTGACGATTGAAATCGCCCACCCACAGTAGGTACATTCTGCCCTCTTCACAGGTCCCACCCTCCAAGTATCGGCGGAGATGCATCCTTAGTGCCCCGAGCGCGTTGTCGTGATTACCGTCATTGTAGACGTTGCACACGATCAACGTCCCATAGTCACCTCGGACTGCCACCGCCGTGACATCACCTGTATCAGGGACATCCACCTGCTCCCACGTTCCTGTATCCAGGCTCTTGTTCACCATTAGCACAGAGCGAACCACCATTGACTTCGAGCTATTGGGGCATGACGTTGGGTAAAGGGTATGCCACCGCGATCCAGACTTGACATTCCCGTAGAAGTCCTGCCAAGGTTCTTGAATGCAAAGAAAATCAAAGGAAGAAGAAAGAGATGAAGAGGAAGAAGGGGACGATTCGTTTATCACATCATATGCTGCCGCTCGAGACTTATGCAGGTTCATCTGCAGAACCCGCATCGGGTGCTCGGTGGGTTCACTCCCACCCATGGTGTTCAGAGGGTTGGGGGGCGGGTACCTCATCGATGCCTCTCCGGGCTGCAAAAGACTCCAACAGAGTCAACTGCTGAAGCCCTTGAGAGGGCTCCAGGCTTTGCTCGTCGTCGTGCTCCATCCTTGCCGCATTGCTAGGAAGAGAACTCCATGTCCATGATTCACCCGTAGGGTAATACGGAAGAAGAGTTTCCGGTCTCCTCGCACTGAGGAGACCGTTGCGACGAATAAACTCCGGGCACGATCTATCCCTACTGGGGTGCTCGGCAGAGCCGCAATTGACACACTTAACTATCTGGTTGTTGCAGTCCGCCGCATCGTGTTCCCCGCCACATGTGCTGCAGACTGGCCCTGGGTTTGTTGAAGTCTTCCTTGGGCACCTCGCCGCAATATGTCCTAGACCCTGACAATGGTAGCAGCGTATCTCCTCGAATATCGGCTTCTCACCTGTGCACCGCACGTTAAGCCAGCCAAATAGAATGCCATGAAGCATCACTGAGTTAGCCACCCTCGCCGAGTTCAACGACAGGAGAACATGGGCACGGCGTTGTTCCTTTTTGCGATTTCTGAGGTTCTTGCACCAGCGAGCCTTCGAAATTGACCCCGACGGTAAGTCGTTGTCCCTCTCCAGCTGCCTTAGCTCCTCTTCGTCCCCAACCTCGAGTTCGACCGGTGCGAATTTCACCAGCACCTGGAAGAGCTGTTGGTTAAGGCTCAGAGTCCCATCGAGCCTGGCGTGAAAGGCTGAGTCATTCTCAATGGCCTTTATCCATTCGGCCGCCTCTGACGAGCACATCTCTGTCAGGAGCGTCCTCGAACCCTTCCCCCACCTTGCCATCACGAACCGCGCTCCAGGTGGTGCCCCGATATCCGACAAAGTTTGGTTGAGTATCTCGAGCAAGTCTTTTCCACTCTTCGTCGCTAGCTCGGCGCCGGTTTCGTTGTCAGCAAGCGTGAATCTGATCTGCCGGCGTCGGATTTCATTTTGTGCGCGCATTCTTGTCTCGTCTATTCTCGGGAGAGATGCTGTTTTGTTGCTAGCCACGGCCTGGGCATACGTTCTAACCGCGGGAGTTTCCGTCCGGTGGTCAATTGTCTCTTCTATTTGCTGTAGTCGTTCGTTGATATTGTTGTAGCCCTTCTCGCACTGCGATAGCGCTTCCGTTACCATCCCTTTAATGGTTGCAGCGTGAGTCGCCAGCTTTTCATCTATCTCTGCGGAAGAGTCAACTGTTCCAATAGTCGTGGCCAGTTCAGACGTCACCTTCGTCGCTATCCCTTCCACCAAACTCTCTTCTCTGACACTTCTCAGCAGAGTAATCACCGCCTTCAAAGCTTTCCCCGTCTCTGGTCCGACATACGCTGGCCCAGTCAGACCCTCGAGAGATCCGAGGAGGTCGTTGAATCCCGGATAGTGTGTTCTCAGCGGTAGGAGGCCCTTCTTGTGGAGAAGATCGATGTGCGTTGTTAGGCCTTCTCCTGCAGTAGCAGCTTCGGTCGCGCTGCTTCTCGTGCGGCTGTTGCTCGACCGTGTCGCTGGTGGTGGTTGGCTGAGATGAGGTGGGGATGACGTTGTGCCTGGCGAGCCCATCGTTAGCGCCCCGTTTCTGTTTCTTAGTCGCTGCTGGCTTGCGGTGCCGTCGTTCTTGTTATTGGTTTTGTTACTCATCCCGTAAGGTATAGAAAAGAAGTAAATACTCTACTATAATCGCGTCCCGTCACCGGAGAGTCCCTACACAGTAAAATTTTTACCGTGGGAAGAGGGTGATGGTGATGGTTTCGGATCAAGAGAGTTTTCGATCTACGGCTTTCTTTGTCCCCATCACCCTTATCTCTCATCTCTTCGCCGTAACAAGCTCTGAATAACCTTGTATTTGCTATATCACCCTTCTCAGTGCCTGCCGCGAAGCCCGGAGCACAGTATATCTATATATGATGTCAACTTAAAGAACAACGAACAACGAGGCGAGTCAGCATCTCTTTGTTACCTTCTGTGCTCCTCAGTTGACCCGGCAGTCGTTTTTCTTGTCTAGGCCGGCGAGAATCTCGGGCAGAGAAGAAAGTGTACCAGTTCTGATCAGGGATGTGGAGGTGAAATGGATAAGCCATAGCAACAGAAACGGACGATGCTGACCAGATGACTAGCGGGTCCTGACAACATCAGATGTGTTACCCCCCCCCCCCCCCTCCCTTCTTTTTGTCACTTCTTCGCTGATGCTGATGCTCTTAGCCCGTCGTAGCCGATTTCACGGTTGGAGTAGGGAATAACTTAGCGAATTGTATCCTGTGTGTTCTCGTGGACTGATAGGATCCATTCTGTCAAGCTACCTCAATTTGCGAGCGTTCTATCCAAGAACTGCAGGTACGCCATCATCGGAGCCGACATCTGGCTTGTGACAGATGGGGACATCAGAAATTTGCGGTGATACAACGAAAGGTATGTGTCTCGTTCGTTGCCTTATTTGCTCTCGATCATGATGGTCGGTCTTCTGCAGCGTTGTCGCATCCTAGTGCTCGGAGAGATTTTACGAACAGGATAGCCGTCAGATGGAATGTCGAGTTGGGACTGTTCGTCTCCATTGCCAATGTCATGTCGGTACCTCTGCGGGCATGGTAGCTGACACTTTCGATCTCTTTGTTTTACATACCATCCGTACTTCCCCACTTACCCGCTTCCTGCATGTGTTCGACACCTCGGTTCAAAAGCTACGAGTTCTCCCCGTACCACTGTTGCATTTGAAGATGTGACTAATAATACAATACTCAGACCGTGTTGACGCAGAATAGACGGTGTGGTCAATAAATATGATGTTGCAAGAACGTCCACGTACAGCTTCCGAAACTCAGTTTCTCCTGAAGTCCACGCACGTATCCGACCAAACGAAAGACTCTTTAAATCAATCAATCAAAACGTCCGGTACCTCTCCCTTCCCACCATGCGCCCACGCAGACTCCCGAAGCTCCTTCACCCTCTCGATCTTATCCTTAAGCTCGGCCCTCGTTCGAACTTTATCCGGCCCACTCCCACTGGCCACGATAAACCGACTCTGTAATTCGATAATCCTCTGTTCAATCTGCATCTGTCGTTCCGTCTTAGGTCGAAACGGCGCTTGAAAGGGAGGTAGCGACGGGGTAAGGCTCTCCGCTATGGGCATGAGCGGTGGTACTTTGGGAATATCCAATTCTCCTTCGGTGTAAGCTGTACTGACACCGGAGATTCCCGAGGGGGCGAGCGTTCGTGTGTCGGCGCTAAGACGAGAGTACATCGAGCCAGCGAGTGTACTCCTGTCGTCGAATTCTCTTCTGAAATCTTTGTGAAGGGGTGTGATTGATGAGATGGGGTCAAAGTTGTAATCTTTGCCTTTCTCGAATTCTCCTAGCGACTTCTCCTTCCTTAGAGCTCCAGTTTCGCCATTACCATTAAGCTTTTCGAGAATCATATCTCGTTGGAATACCTCGTGATGGCCTTTTCTTCCTTTTCGTCGAAGGCAGATAAGTAGCAGAATGAGGAGAGCTATAGATGCGAGGGCCCCCATGACACTTCCAACAATGATCCCCAACCTTCCGTCGTTCGCAGGCGCGCTTTTACTGGTAGCTGATGTCTCTGAGCTAGATGCGGATGGTGTTATGGTGTTTGTCGCTGCGCCGCTTGCCGGTACGAATATCGTTTGCGTTGTCACCCCCGCCGGCCTTTTGACCAACCTAAGTATCGCGTGCATATAAAACTTGAGTGTCCGATACTCACTCCTGGGTACTCTCTGTTGTCGGCGCAGTTGAGGTTGTTGTACTTGGAGTTGTTGAGGGTTTGCCTGAATCAGACGCCGAGCTGGGTACAAATCGGAGGGTCTTCCCAGGATAAGTGAATAGAATTACTTACGCAGAATTCGTCACACTCCCGCTATTACTCTCTACGAATAGGGGTATTGCTTTCCCATTTTGGAAGGCGGTATATGTCATGGTGGGATTTCTGGAGGCCCAAGGATTCGTTACGATCCAGATCGACTAACAACTTCGGGAGAAACACCCACCCGCTGGGCAATGTTTTTATTGCTTCGAATTGAACCGAGCTAAATTGAACTTGTTGATCAACCGGGAGAATAACCTAAAATCAGCTATAATGCTCACCCAACTCCAGTTGGCATGAAGGTCAGCGTGCCTCTGGTAATGTCATCCGTACCCTTAGTGCCTAGCTCCCCGGCTTTAATTATTTGAGTTGCGGTGTGTGAGTTCGAGTCCGTGTATAGCAGCTGAAATTGAAGGGGTTCTGAATATTTCGTCCTAAACCAGCCAACGGTAATGGTTTGCGAGACTGTAATGGTTGAACCTATGCCGCTAATGATAACCTGCGCCCTAGTGTTCTGAAAAAAAACAATGCTCGGAAAGAGGCTTGACACAAAACCACCAGTCCCAAGGAAAAACCAAAAAGTCGGTCAGCCGGTCTATGCATGAGCGAGTAAGGGAGATTTACAATATGAGTCGGCGCATCCTAAGTGCTGGAGGACGAAGGTGGGGGGGATGGAAGGTCGTAGCCGTATCTGACGAGAGACCCATAAAGCCATTTCCCTGTGCGTCGTTACCGTCAGCATCTGATGCTGTTGCCACCGGCAGCAGTCTTCCTCGCCTCAACAAGATATATAACTTCCCATCAGATCACCAGATATTCCATTTTACCGGCCTCTGATCCTGATGGCGATCAGCTTTCCACAACGTTCACTCGTCGTATTCGAATGAAGGGAGAAGGAGACACAGCATTTCTTGCGTTCATAATCACAACGAAGGACAAATGTATTTCCGTTACAGCCTACGACCCGAAATTGATTGTGATATGAACAGCATAAATATGTAATATCGTCCAAACGTCCAGGTATACAATCGAGTTCATATATGCATCCAACCCAGCAAAACAATGCTTAAATGAATCAGTCAATCAGATCATCCGGCACGTCCCCCTTCCCGCCATACGCCCACGCAGACTCCCGAAGTTCCTTCACCCTCTCAATCCTATCCTTCAGCTCGGCCCTCGTCCGGACTTTCTCCTGCCCAGATCCGCTAGCTGTGATGAACCGCCCCTGTAGCTCGATGATCTTCTGCTCGATCTGCATCTGACGATCTGTTCTGGCTCGAGATGGTGTGCGCAAGTGAAGTGGTGATGGCGGAGGGTAACTTGACGATGGTATCGGTATGAGCGGCGGTATACGGATTTCTGATGCCTCCTCAGAATGACCTTCACTTTTGTGAGAGATACTGAGAGCAGCGAGAGTTTGTGTTCCTGCGCTGGCGCGGGAGTATACCGATCCAGTGAATGAGCTTCTTTTGTCTTGGCCTCCCTCAAAATCAGCTTGCAGGGGGGTAGTAGATGAGATAGGGTCTAGCTCCAGATGTCTCCCTCTCTCGGTACGTCCCGGTGTGCTATCCCTCCTCAGGCTTTTAGATCCGCCGTTGGTATCAACTCTTTCGAGAACCATCATATCTCGCCGGAATTTCCCGGGATGTTCTTTTCTTCCCTTTCGTCGAAGGCAGATGAATAACACGATGAGGAGAATTATGAACGCGACACCCCCGATGACAACTCCAATGATGATCCTCAATTCTTTGTTATCGAGGGTTCCTCCTCCGCTGGCAGTTGGCGTCCCCGAAGGAGATATGGGGATTCCGTAGGAGGTAGATCCTCTTGTGTTTTCCGATGTAGTCGGCGACATTGGTGTTTTACTTGAGCTTTTAGCCAACATCAGTACGTGGTTCATATGAAGTTCATCCGAGACTCACCTCGTGGAAGTGGGTGCCGGCATTTCCGATTCCGTTGTGATTGATGTAGGTATCGACCTGGGTGAAAACACGGTCGTACAATTGCTTCGCAGCCATAGCAATGTAATCACTCACTCGGAAGATGGCTGGGTCTGGCCGTTCTCGTTGCTATTCGTTAGAGTGAACTGTATCGGATCTCCAGTGTAGACACTGATCGGGCTGGAGGTAGCTCTAGCGCTATTCACAAGAGATATGTCGGGTTGCGTACCCGGATATTCCACTTTTTATCACTTCAAGTTGGAAGGTGCTAATTCGAGCTCGTTGGTTAACGAGGAGAAGTAAATGTCCTACGAAACAATACGCTCACCCGAAGGTCGTTATCATAAAGGTCAGCGCATCTCTTGTGACACCTATCCCATCAGTCGTACCAGTTACCCCGGTTGCGAGTGTTTGAACATCGCGTTGTGAATCTGTGCCCGGATGCACCAATTGAAATTGCATGGGCTCCGTGTTGCCACTTCGACTCCAAGGGACGACGATCGTTTGCGAGAGTGTAACGGCTGGGGGGATTGCGGACTCAATCCCCTCAAAAGAAAACTCCGCTCGTGTGTTCCGGAGAAAAAGAGCGACAGAGAAGACAGTAGACAGGAAATAGCTGTTATAAATGAAAGGGGGTAATCAGTTGAGGTTTTGGTGAGTGAGTGAGGGAACTATACACTATGGGCCAGTGCATCACCGTAAGTGTCGAAGGGGAGATCTGGGCGAAATGAAGGTCGTCGTCTCCAAAAGCGAGCGCATATATCTGTCTCGCTGTACATCGTCATCACAGCCCGCATCTTGATTAATGCTGTCGCCACCGATAGCGTCTCCTACAACTCAACGAGATAGCCTGATATAAATCAGATCATCAGTAAATCCACGAGACGGTCTGTGCTCATATCAGCGCCCCCGCGGGATGGTATCTCACGAGGTCAAAATAAAAACAGACTCGGGCGGGAGTATGAGATTATTGAACCTAGAACAAGGCTGAATCTTCCACCGTATAGGTCATTTGTTAGGCGCGCACCTTGCTGTATGATCTCTATATTGACTGAACTTGGAGCGTTCCGCTCTCCCTTGCTAGTACACGTACAAAAATGCTTCCGAATAATACGCGAGACATCATTTTGGCGCGCGTATGGAGCAGCTCGAAAGAGGTCTCGTCACCATCACGATTTCTCAGGCATAGCCTTCTCGTTCCACCTATACCCAAAATCACTACCAGGGTTCTCCCGGGCTACATCGATCCTGTTGATGACCATGATATTCTGTTATTATTCGACTCTTGGAGGAACAGAAAGGATGGTTGTCGTTACCGCCAGACCCCATAATGATACATTGATTTCGTTTCCATAGCCCGCATGTAGTGAAAAGGTTGATGCTGTTGCCATCGTCGACTCATCAAGGTGCCATAATGATCGTCGGATAACCCACAAGATCGTTCTAGTGACTTCCCATCCAGTGTTTCCGTCTCATGTATGCCTTGCTGTCTCGAGTCTTCCTTCTTCTTCAGCACGCATACGGACTCCTCCTAAAATTGATATTGGGACAGTTCATTTTACAAACCCGGAGTTTGGGTCAAGTATACCCAAGTATTTAGGATTGTACCCGGGTCCTATTGATGGAAAACTCGTCTTAGAGACATCAACTTCCTCAACTGTACTTGAACTCCAGCAACCTGTTGTATTGAATTATTATGATGGGTTGATGCCGATTTTGTGGTGATTTTGCCCTGTCAAGTAAGCTTGATAATCAGCACGGATAGTTTAGTGCCCCTTTGAGCGCCCAACACTGTCTAATTTATTGTTTGAATTGTTCGAACCAAAATCACGGTCCTTTTGGCTGGGCTCGGAGCACCATTTTGAACTAAGGCTTGACCGAGAAACATATTACAATGACACGTCCGTCCGGTACCGACACGATACACTTCTCGTTTCTTTTCCTAGCTAAACAGCTCAGAAACCTACCCCGATCCACGAGAGTACGACGAAACATAATCAGGCGGGCTCTCAGCCGCCTCGAGTATTGCCAACCTATGCCTCATTGCTAGTAACTCTGCCCTGACAGCCGAAAATTCTGCCTGGTTTACCGGGGCATCTCCGGCGGAAATCTGTGGTAGTGGGTACTCCAAAGAGGGTAGTTCCGATCGTGTCTGCGATTGCGGCTGCTGAATGTCATTTTCCGCGGGAGGTTTCTCCGGCTCGAGAAGGTCGGGGGCTTGCTCTTGACCTGCGGTCGTCAATGGTGGGGTTTCAGTAAATTCTCGAAGGTCAGGCCCTGTCAAAGTGGGTGGTATCGGTAGCGGTGGCGGAATGGGGATTGCCGATTCCTCTCCAAAGTGAGCTTCACTTTCACGGAAGATACTAGGAGCAGCAAGCGTTGGTGCTCCTGCCCTGGCGCGGGAGTGAACTGATCCAATGAATGAGCTTCTTTTGACTTGGCCTCCTTCAAAATCAGCTTGCAAGGGCGCAGTAGATGAGAGGGGGTGCAGCTCCAAATGTCTCCCTCTCTCGGTACGTCCCGGTGTGCTATTCTTTCTGAGGCTTCTAGCTCCGCCATTGGTATCAACTTCTTCGAGAACCCGCCAAAATTTCTCAGGTCGTTCTTTTCTTCCCGTTCGTCGAAGGCAGATGAATAACAAGATGAGGAGGACTATGAATGCGACGCCCGCGATGACAACTCCAATGATGATGTTCCTCAATTTCTTGTTATCTGGTGGAGCCGGTGAGGTTGGGGGGTTACTTGGGCTTTTAGCTAACATCAGTACCGTGTCTATATGAAGCTCATCGGAGACTCACCTCGCGGGAGCGGATGTCGACATTTCTGATCGCGTTGTGATTGATGTGGGTATCGACCTGGGTGAAAACACGGTCGTACAATTGCTTCGCGGCCATAGCAATGTAATCACTCACTCGGAAGATGGCCGGGTCTGGCTGTTCTCGTTACTATTCGTTATAGTGAACTGTATCGGATCTCCAGTGTAGACATTGAGCGGGCTTGAGGTAGCTCTAGCGCTATTCACAAGAGATACGTGGACGCTGCGTACCCGGTGATTCCATTTTTTATCACTTCAAGTTGAAAGGTGCTAAATTCGAGCTCGTTGGTTAACGAGGAGAAGTAAATGTCCTACGAAACAATACGCTCACCCGAAGCTCGTTATCGTAAAGGTCAGCGCATCTCTCGTGACACCGTTCCCATCAGTCATACCAGTTACCCCGGTTGCGAGTGTTTGAACATCGCGTTGTGAATCTGTGCCCGGATGCACCAATTGAAATTGCATGGGCTCCGTGTTGCCACTTCTAATCCAAGGGGCAGTGATTACTTCTGAGAGTGTAACGGCTATAGGTATTGCGTCATTCTCAAAAGACAGCTCCGCTCGTGTGTTTTGGAGAAAAAGAGCGACAGAGAAGACAGTGGACAGGAAATTGCTGATAAAAATAAAAGGAGGTAATCAGTTGAGGTTTTGGTGAGCGAGTGAGGGAGCTATACAGTATGGGCCAGTGCATCACCGTAAGTGTCAAAGAAGATATCTGGGCGAAATGAAGGTTGTTGTCGTCTCCAAAAGCGAGTGCATATATCTGTCTCGCTGTACATCGTCATCACAGCCCGCATACTGATTGATGCTATCGCGACCGGTAGCGTCTCCTCTAACTTGACAGGGCAGCCTGGTATATGTCAGATCATCATTAAATCCACGAGACGGCCTGTGCTCGTATCAGCCCCTCCACAAGATGGTATCTCACCAGGTCAAGATAAAAACAGACTCGAGCGGGAGGATGAGATTGTCAAACCTAGAACAAGGTTGAGTCTTTCATCATATAGGTCATTTGTTAGGCCTGCACTGTATAGTATGGTCTCTATATCAAATGAGCCTTGGTTGTGCTGCTCTTCCTTTTTAATACGTGTACAAAATACATGCTTCCGACCAATACACGAGACATCACTCTGGCGGAAAGTGCTCCAATCCTACCATCCTGATTTCTCAGGCATAGCCTTCTCGTTCCACCCATACCCGAAATCACTGCCAGGGTTCTCCCGAGCTGTATCGGTCCTGTCGGTGACCATCATACTTTGTTGATATTCGACAGGACTCGGGGGGAGTTCCCTTCTCCTTCGGCGACGGCGAAGTACTAGGAAACCTGCAAGGCACAGTGTAACTACCGACATCACACCGCCGACAGCGCCTCCTACAATGGCTCCCTTGTGATTCTTGCTTCCTGAAGTATCTCGGTCTGTGGTTGGTGTTGGCGTACCGGGCAAAGTAAATGAAATCGAACAAGGGTCTGCCTCCTTCGTCGAAACTGGAGCGCTAGTACCTGTAGGACCTGACATGGGGCCCCGCATTCTACTGCTGCTAGATTTCAGTCAGATCTCTTATGCGCTGATTGCCTAAGCAGATGCGAAAGGACCCACCTCCTGGTCGCTGTTGCCATAGGTCGACTGGGTGTCAACGTACTGGCATGGTCCGGGACGAGTTGTGTGCCTGGAGCCAGGCTGCTGGGGGTCACCTTCAATATATTTCCTCGGGTATAAAAAGACTGAGGTCCTTACAGAGAAGGTCCAGCCGTGACTGGCCTAGATATACTAGAATGCAATCTTAGTACGGCATGCCAGTGTTTGATGGCGAGATACAAGACACACCCGCTAGTCGACGTGGTAAGAGTGGAGGCATTCTCCCTCTCGCCTTGATCCTTTGAGACTGGTGCGGGTTGTCCAGCTGATTTCTGAGTGTTCTCCGGGCGAGGAGGATCCCCGCTCGCATTCCGGAGTTGGGGACCCATTACCATCGAAGAAGTTTCCAGGTTGTTTTTGGCGTACATTCCAACATCAGGTGGAGATGAAAATTGAAGACAAAACGGGCCTTGGAACGGCAGAGCCGTCGCTTCAAGATCGATGCCGGCTTTTTCGTGGAGTTTAAGTGGGTAGAGCGAGCCTACTATGGAAATGCTGTTGAGTTGAAGACTCCATAGTTATAGTTATAGCCGTAATCGTTTACCCACTCTCCATACAGCATCTGTATCATATGGATCCGTGCCAGCCGTGCCAGTGGCCGTGTTCCATCAGAGGATTATAGCGAATGGGTTTCATCGAAATCTTCGAAACTAACCAGCCGCGATGAAATATAAACTTAAACCCTCAGTACTCAGTTCTGAGACAAACAGTCAACCTACTCACCGCTTTGCGCCTTGAAACGCGATCCATCAACCAAATCTTTCCGGTGCTCCAATGGTAATAGTGAACATTCCTCGCAGGTTTCCTGATCTAATCTCAGAGGCACAATCATGCGAACAAAGGTCAACTTCTGGAAAGCCATAGTCGGTGTGCGTACCTGTGTCCATCGGTCGATCCAGATGCAATCCACTACACTAGGTCTTCGTGTTATCAAACATCCCAACACATATTCCAAGTGCGAGAGATATGCTGAGCTTGATCTTGATCTTGACTGGAAAATTAACCGGGACTAGACCCCAGACTGGTCAACCTTGGGGATTTAGTTGGGCTTTGGGGTAAAGGCATGATGCAAGAGACAAGCAACGCCACGTGTCGGCTCTTCCGCAAGGGAGGCTTTATCCGAGCGAAGTTCGAACATCCAAACTCGTTATTTTTGCGTTCTGAATCTCATAACCAACCGACGCCCTATCTCAGACCTTAGTCTTAAGTTCCGAGCTCAGAAGGGTAAGGTTTGAATGTGCTGACCACAACACAGCCAGGACATGTCAGCTCAGTTTTCGGACTAAACACGGCTCGGCTGCGATCGACCTGCCCTCATGTGTTCAAACATTCGATTTCACATGCGCGCACTCGGCCGGCAAATCACCGACCCTGGAGCACGGAACTACGGTTCTTCCTTTCTTCTTCACCTCCATCGCCTCTGTTTCCTTTGTCTTGCTCTCCGTTTTTGGCTTGATCTCTCTGGTGAGTAGCGCTGGACTAGCAGCTCATCATGACTGCCTCGAAAACAATATGGGGTCGAGTGATGATATTTGGAAGGACATGAGACTGACCTCTTGGTGCGCTATTTTTGCTTGATTTTGATATGCTACACAATAGCGACGTCTTCCCCTCTCATTCTACGTGGTGATCTCGTCCTCGACCCCCATTAACTGCACTTCAACTTCCAGGATCCCACTGTGTCGATGGCACCTTGACACAGCGCCATCTTTGATGCAGACACGATTATGGACCTTCAACTCGACTGTTGCGCACGACTATATGTTTGGCTCCCACTCTTCAGCACTTGTTCCCTGGACTCTGTCACTTCCCTTCCAGCATGTCGCCTGTTGCATCTCTTTTCTCGGCTCTATTGTTTTCTTCCATGTTCCCCGACCTGTAGGCTGCGGGTCTGTTTCTCTATCTTCCTTTGGCAATTTACCAAGGTTACTGCGAGTACCTCCCTTATACATTGCTTTCATCTTTTACTTCGTTCGGCATTCTCTCCCAACCCCCCTCTATCTCGTAATGACTTACGCCAGCCTTTCGCCGGGCCCGACTCATTGTTCGGTCGTGCTCTCCCTCCTCCGCGACTGTTTAATTCGGAAGCATGCTTTTCTCTTGCTCGTTGCCTCATTGTTGCGTGTCCCGTTATCCTACGTTCTCGTGAACACGCTATAGAACAAGAAGTCCAACTGTAACGAAGGCGATGAACGCGGGTTGATGTAACTCTTAGCAGCAAGCCTGTGCTAACTGGTGCCCTATATCCCGGGACCGGCAAATCGGTATAGCTCTGGCTTGGCACGGACGTTGTAGAAGATTCCACATTCTTAACGCAGTCACCCAAAAAGCTTAGCAGCAGTTTGTTTCCAAGCCCTACTCGCATCGCTCAACCGCAGAGACAAGCTTGGGACTTTCTGCCGGGTCCGATTGCGATTCAAAGGTCATCTTGTGAGGTCAAGTGAGGCTTCAAAATGGATCGAACCGAAGAAACGGTCGATAAGAACACATACACGTCACTCGTGACCCGTCAGTCCTCCGAACAAGTAGCCATATGACTGAAGGAAACTGTCAACTATTCGGGATACACATATAGGCTGACTCTAATCATTGCCAGGTGGGCTGGATAAAATTGACTTTACGATCAGAACCGTGGCACAGCCGTTTTGGACCTTCGTCAAAGCAACAAAGTCAACGGACTGTCAACCATCTCAGACTTCTTTCCGAGTTACCTGATGTATGAACGCTCATGCCCATGTATGGAGACCTCCGAGCGTCTTATACATCGATAGAGTGTGCAAGATTATTGCTATATAGTGTGCAGCGAATCCAACAACCAATTTGTTATCTTCAGCACCTCCTCTATTTTCCAAAAGCTGGGGACACGGTCCATAAAACCATTCCTTTCATTCGTTCGTTTCTTGTTTCCCCTCTTGTACCATGCCTGTCGTTTTTCCAGATGTTGGACTCCAAGCACTCAGCTCGTTGATATATTTTCTTGGTACGTCTTCCACCCGATTCCTGATTCTGGGCTTCGCTCATGCCGACTTGCAGGTCTATCAATCTTAGCTCACTGTTTGTCCCGGTGCATCCAGACTTCCTGGTCAGCACACTGGCCGAGATTACTTGTTTTGTTGATTTTTGTGGACTCATGGCTGTTTGTTTTTTGGAGTGAGTTGTGAAATAACCTGATCGAACCTACACGAAGACCTAATCCTCGACAGGCGGGGTCCTGATATTCGGTATTGGACTGGAAACCACGCCGGCAGCATGCACTGGTGCTATTGCTGTCTGTATCATATTCTATGCAAGCTCCAAGGTCCTGATTTACCTTTTTCTGAGTACGTGACCAGTTTCCGACACGCCTATGTCGTTTAATTCCTCTTTTACAGGCGAGAAAGCCTTCGTTATCTGGTCTATGAACTCCAAGGCTGGACGATTCCGCTCGCCAGTCTACCTCGTGTGCTTGGGAACTATGCTCGGATACGTCATTGTGCTCATCCTCATGATTCTCGGGAAGTATTTTCCACTCAATACAACGACACTCGCCTGACTCTTTGCCCCCACCCACAGGCGCCGTCCATTATTGGCAGAAAGATGGCACATGTGTCATCGGACTCAAAGCCTTCTCTTCCATTCCCTTGTTGATTTACGATTTGTGCGTGATTGACGGCCGTTTCCAGTTCGAAAGGATGAATAAACAACATACCCCAGTTACCTCACGGTCTTTCTAAACAGCCTTTTTATTTGGCCAATATGCCGCTCCGGGAACCCACAGATTAGGCTCGTTGCCATCCGTACTTTGGCGTGAGTAACCGAAATTTGTTTCCTGCGGCTAACGGTACGACCTTTCCGACTAATGGTATATTATTTAATCTCAAGTGCATCTCTCGCTGCCTTGATAACCTCCGCGGTATGTCATTCATAGTGTTACGGTCCCGGTAGCTCTACTAAATATAATCCCTCCCCTTAGATAAACATAGGTATCCTTACCGTTCAACACGGTCATCAACTCGGCTGGATTTGCCTCGGGTCCTGTGGAACAGACGTGATCATAAACGCGATAGCCGTCTTCTGGGTTACAAACCCCACCCGGTCCAAGGACGAGCCCGCAGACAACCAGTCTCTCATTACGAAACCCAACGAAGAGCAACAGGAAGCTCAGTCTCCGATCGAGTTCCAACGTCAGTCTCCTCGGGCTAGCTTGAGCGTGACTCTACAACCACCGGCGCAGGCGCAGCGTGGATCGGAAATGAACTCGTCCGGATTGAGAATAGGCTTCCCGACGCCCTATAGCAGCGAGCTCTTGAGAGGGTTTCCGGAGAAGCAGTTCAACTCCGATATGTTACAGGTAATTGTGAAAACATCTCCTCTTTGTGTGCTGGTGGTACTAAGCTAGTTTATCTCGCTCATTCGAATTTCTAGGTCATGCCTACAACCCATAAACGCACGGATGCGAACCAAGCCAATCGTTAGGGCGAAGAATGTCTCAATATTAAGGGCTCTGTGAGCCCGTCGGCTTGAACTATGTGACACTCGTTCTTATTTCTTTGCTTTTTGCCTTAGGACTATAGCTTATTTGAATATGCATGGACCGTATTGTAATACCTCACCTTATTCACGCTCCGAACACGTTGCACACTCTTACATATCACTAATTCATTCAAAGACGTGGGTTTGGGCTCACGGTTCACTTTGGACGCGGGTCGCGACGGCATCACGTGATGGGAACAGACTCGGCAATCGCCGTGATCCATTTAGAACCACAGAACTTAGATCGTTTGAGCTGTCTCGACCCACATTATTTGACTCACATCGTTGGGGTGCAGTGGGTCAGTCAAGCTAGCTTGAACTATCTAGCGTTGTGGTATTGGGGTGGCTCCATGGCTATAGTATCATACGCTCCAGAGTCCTCCATCTTTCACAGCCTCTCCCTCGAGGTGATCGACACTTTTATGCACTGGTATGTTGTAGCATCTATGTTCTGTTCTAAGTATTGGGAGACGAACATGTCTGATCCCAAATTGGCATCCTACAGCCTACCGAACGGAGATGATGTGCGGGGTTGTCCCTCTGTTCTGAGTTCAATAGATCCAAGTATCGATCACGAGGCTCCATTCATCAACCGAGCCTTTGAACTTTCCAGTGCTCGAGTACCTTCACTAGGGCTGAGTTTCCAATTTGGGGGCACAGCTGCCGCTTAGTCTGCGAGTGTAGATGGTCATTCTACGGAAGACTATGATGGGAACGCGTACCTACTTGTGTCTATTGGCTTATAGTCGATCGATAAATTTAAACACAACCCATCACACTCATCGAATCGAACAGCCCAACGAACACATCAAGTTCGGAGGAGGTAGAGCATGGTTAATATTGGGAGGTAAGCTAAACAGTGGGATCAGGAGAGGGTCTGGTAAAGTGCACAGAAGGAAAGAGACAAAAAAGGCCACGCGGTGTGTTGACCGGAAGTTCTGACATTTGATCCCAGACTTTGCATTGTTTACATATCGTGTACCCAATTCAGCCCACCCCAGGACGATACTCGCCTCGGCTCACCGAAGCACAGATATAATGGCTGCGATTGACCTCCCCTCAAGTGATTCCCGGCAGGCAAATAGCCCACTCTGGGGTTGCGGTTCCGGGGCTCCTTCTTTCCTCTTGACATCTCTACCCTGCCCCAGCCCTGCCCTCATCTTTTTCCCCGATGATTAGCGTCGAGATGACGTACCTCAATGGTTGACCATGATAACAGGCCTACTGGTTAGCAGTGAATCATGACTGGCGCACAAACAGCAGGAAGTCGAGGGCGGGATGGGATTTGAAAGACATAGAAACATTCTGGTGCGCCCTTGATGCTCGGATTCTATATACCACGCTTGAATATCGATCTTGAAGAATATTCTATGTGGTAATATTGAAGCTCACCCACCTCACCATGGGTACTTGCCCATGGAAATCCCTACGTATTGAGTACTAATCCTATGTATCCTTGTATCGATGAGATCGCTACCCCAAGATCCCACTGGATGAAGGACATGTAGCGCGCCATTAGAAGACACATTACTAAGTCTTCTGTGTTTGGCTTCGTCGTTCTATCACTCGTGGTGTCGCCACCTCAGTCTCCTTCGGCTTTCCTCAGTCCTCCTAAAGTTGATGCTATATAATGCGAATACCGCCCTGACGCGCTAAATTAGTCTCTTTCGTTCGGCATTTCCCTTTATTCCCCTTGAACCGATGCAGACTTTCTTCGAGTCATGATCCTCCTTCGGTCCCAGCCGGCTTCTTCTCCTCCCCGATGTGTCGGGGGTCGGGTTCAGGGTAAATTGTTAACGGCTGTAGAAATGAAACACGTATGTTTCCTTTGTCCCTGACCATGCACGATAGCATCCTTCCCTCCTCTCTGTCGTTGGAGCTTCACTTTGCATAATCTGCCTTTACCATCGGCCATGTGTCTTCGAAATTAACGGAAGAAACGCGCTGGTAGAGCTGCTGGTACAGTAACAGACCCGTGCTTCCAGGTTCCGTGACAGGTAGATCGTTTTTCACGTGGAGCGGAGACTCATTCTGGTTGGTGTGGGCATCGTCAATGACCTATGTCAACGCACGGGTCCTAAAGTAGTTTAGCGGCCTTTTGTGTTTCGTTGTGCGTTGGAGCAACCCGACCCGACACGGGAGCTCAAGAGGATCGACGCCACCTGTGGCTCCGACCTTCCGAAGCCGTACCATCCTATCCCTAGTGAGTGCCGTGCAAACCTACGCAGAAAAATATTGAAGGACGAAGAGACTTACATTACACAACAGGGTTCATGTGGTGAATCCCAGTTCTGGGGTAGATCCTCACCTTCGACCCCGCAACTGGTACCTCATTGCAAGGACAATCTCACGGCACATGAGGTCGGTGGTAGATTTCAACCCTGTGAATTCGCCTACCCGCCACCCAGTCCTTCTCAATTCGAGGGACACTGGGCGAAACTCAGGATATACTTATAGGCTGACCCTGATTAGCACAGCCGACGTCTAGACCCCAAACCCTGACCCCAGTGGTTGGCGGCAGAAGGAATGCTATTGAAAGCCGTCTTAACTTCATTCCGGGTCACATTGTGTGTGGGTAATTTTGCCCGAGTTTGGATACGAACAAGCTACGCATACATCAAGTTAGATACCTGACGGTAACGCTATATAGCCACCGAGCGTACTTAACACCTTAGGCCTTACCCACCGTCCTCAAAACTTCGATACGCCCACCTCCACGACTTCTCAAGCTCGGAGACACGGTCGATCAACTAATCTGTCTTTTATCGGTTCTCCTTCGGTGAAAATGCCCGTCATCTTTCCGGATACTGGATATCAAGTGCTGAGTTCGTTGATATATCTTCTCGGTCAGTTTTTCCCCCCCAAAATACGAGACTCGGACTTAAGCCTCACTCATGCCGTCCTTACATCAGGACTTTCAATCTTGTCTCACTGTCTATCCCGGCGCATTTTGACCTCCTGGTCAACACACTGGCCCAGATTCGTTGTCTTGATGATCTTCGTAGACTCATGGTTGTTTGTTTTTTCCAGTGAGCTGCGAACATCGTTATTTGATCGATTTGATGTTTAGTTTTCATAGGTGGGTTGCTCATCTTTGGTATAGGCCTAGAGACTACACCGACAGCATGCAGAAGTGCTATCCTCGTCTGTGTTGCATTCTACATAAGCTCAAAGGTTCTTATTTACCTTTTCCTGAGTACGCGACCAGTCACCCAACACCTCAAACCCGTCTGACTCGCTGTTCTCAGGCGAGAAAGTCCTTGTTATTTGGTCCATAACAGCGGCTGGTGGACGATTTCGCTCGCCAGTTTACCTCATATGCTTGGCAACCATGTCCGGCTACGTCGCCGTACTCATCCTCATGATTCTGGGTGAGTATTTTCGGTCAATCCAAACAAAAACGCCCCTACTAATTATTCATTTGTGGCTCGCCTACAGGCGCAACCCATTTTTGGCGGGAAGATGGCGCATGCGTCATCGGACTCAAGCCCTTCTCTTCAATCCCTCTTTTGGTCTATGATCTGTACGTAAAATGGTCCCTCCTACGTCTTGACTCGAATCGAATGTTGAGACGCTTTTTCCAAAACGATGACAGTTACCTCACTGTATTCCTAAACGGTCTATTCCTATGGCCAATCTGCCGTTCCAACATCGGGAACCCGAGGATTAGACGCGTTGCTATTCGTACATTGGCGTAAGTGCATCACAGTGATTCTCAACCTTGATGGGCCGGTATCTGAACAGAGCGATAGTGCGTCCGTTGCTGCATTGGTCACCTCCGCGGTATGTCGTCGATTCAATGCATCTCCTTACCCACCCTAACTCCTCAACTTCTCCGTGTTCCAGGTCAATATCGGTATTCTCACATTCCTACACGGCCGTCAACTTGGTTGGGTCTGTCTTGGATCCTGCGGAACAGACGTGGTACTCAACGCGGTAGCCATTTTCTGGGTCACAAATCCCAACTCCGACACCCACTCCCAGTCTCCCACTGAAGAACCTCAACCCCTACGCCCGGGACGTCGGCTTGGTCGTCTCAGTCTCAGCACGTTTCTACGAACACGGCCCCAGCCCCAGCCACAGCGGGGATCAATCGAGTACCGAACAGAAATCACCACGCCGACTGTCAGTAGGTTTTTGAGCAGTCTCCCCGAGCAGGGCGACGATCCGCATGTAATTCAGGTATGTTTCCCCCGTCGGTGCTGTGCTTACCGGATTGATAACCATATCTGTTTCAGGTGGGGGTGACTACCGAAAAGAGCGAGGGCGCATCCGAGGGTGAGGAGTGTCTCGATGCTAAGGCTCCATCACTCGAAAATGTTTGAGATGAAACAAGCACGAGAAAAGGACACCAGTCGTGCCGATATGTATTCAAGTGTCAAACCTATAACTACAATACGCTAATCTTAAACTCGATAATACATATACTATATTTACGGCGATTATCACACTACGTTCATTTGAAGACTTAGTTTTGTGGTCGATGGTAATTCACGAGCTACAATGGAGTTCACGTGGCGAGAATGATGTGTGGCAAAGGGCGGCATTTGTGAATCGAGGCTTTCCCTCCTCTTACGACGATCATGTCAGCGCTATCTCGTTGACATGGCGACTACCAGGGTCAATATCCCCCTTCTTCCTTCTCCACTTCCATCATAATTGTCCTTCCTTGAGTTTCACCTTCTCCGGTTTGTTTCAGTGAGCTCATTTTAACTTTTAGTGCTGCTAAAGCTGGTAGATATCGCCCACCTCAAGATCTAACTAGGCCAATCTGAGACCTTTCAGCCTATCCACCCCGCATTACTCGCGATCTTTCCAACCCATTTCTTCTTTAGGCTGTGCAACCCATCTTGCGACATGTCGCCTGTCATGTTCCTTTCGATGGCTCTCCCGACCCTGATGCCTTGATACCGGCGGTACCACAAGTATCCCCATTCCCATCTCAAAGTCACCATGGCCAGTCTTTTCACTGGTGTTATCTTACCCTTCAGCTTCGCGATGAAGTCAGCCTACTGCTCCATCCTCCTGTTGCAACTTCTCGAGTTCATATCAGTATCGTTTCCACCTGTGTACTCGTAAATGATTCCTTGAATTCGCCGTTTATGATGATATGGTACTTTCCTCTTCTCAGTCTCTTCCATTGCTACCTCACCTTCCTGCACCATCGGGGATTCTCGCGGAGATGAAATTGCAAAGACGACGAAGGTAGGTAGATGGAGCGGGATCCGTGCTAGCAGGTACTCCTGTTCTTAGCCCAAGACCGGCAGAAGTGTTTTTCTTGAGCGGAGCTGGCGCATTTGGTTTTGCGTGGGCGCTGTGAATGACCGACGTCAACGCACCAGTCATAAAAAAGCCTAGTATTGAGCCACGCTTTACGGTGGAGCGAATAGAGGGGAACCGAAAATTAAATGATATTCATGAATGCTTCGGCCTCCGGGATTGTATGCCATCCTATTTCCAGCAAGCCTGATGTACCTCTCTTTACTGAAGGCAAGTGACGGAAACTCAGGATCTACGTTTAGCCTGAACCTAATTCGAGTCAGATGGCACGGGAAGCGGTCCCCACTGGGTTCATGACTGACATTTGCCCGACCGATTGCTCCGAATCGTGGCTTGAGTGGTTTGGCGAAGAGATCCAGTTGTCAGCCGTCTCAAAGTTCATTCCAAACTCCCTTGTGTGAAAACCCCTGGCCATGTTTGGATACTAGCAAGCTACGTGTACATCGCTTGGATACCTAACGCAAGCGCTATATATTCCCCCAGCATACATAACACCTTATCCCTCATTCTCAATCCCTGGGTATATCCACCTTCACGACCTCTAGAACTTGGGGCACCGGTCGATAAACCACCCTTTCCATATCTCATTTCTCCTTTCGTGTGATGCCCGCCCTATTTCCGGATGTGAGACTCCAAGTGCTCAGCTCGCTGATATATTTCCTCGGTACGCGTGTCACCATACTCGTGGAATAAATTCGGACTTCGCTCACGTTATGCTTCAGGGCTCACAATCCTAGCCCACTGTATATCCCGGCGGCTGCTGACCTCTTGGTCGTCGCACTGGGCGAGATTCCTTGTTTTGATGATCTTCGTGGATTCGTGGATGTTTGTTTTCTCCAGTGAGTTGCGATATATGAATTCCGATCAAATTGCTCACACACAAAATCTAACTCTCTATAGGTGGGATGCTCATCTTTGGTGTCGGCCTAGAGACCACACAAGCAGCATGCCATGGTGCCATTGTTATCTGTATTGTATTCTACACGAGTTCAAAGATTCTGATATACCTTTTCCTGAGTACGTGTCTAGTTCTCCAACACCTCAAACTTGTTTAACTCTCTCTTTCCAGGCGAGAAAGTCTTTTTGATTTGGTCGATAACAGCCGTTGGCGGACGATTCCGCTCTCCAGTCTACCTGGTCTGCTTGGGTACCATGATTGGGTACCTCGTCGTTCTCATCCTCATGATTCGGGGTGGGTCTTTCGTGGAGAAGATAGCCCCATTCTTGTACTGATAGTCGGTCCCCCACAGGCAAAATCCACTTCTGGCGAGATGACGGCGTATGCGTCATCGGACTGAAAGCCTTCTCTTCAATCCCGCTATTGGTCTACGATCTGTGCGTGATACGGCTTTTTCCTCCCTCTTGGTTTAAATGTCACTGACAAAATCTCTAAAAAAATAACGCAGTTACCTCACCGTTTTTCTTAACGGCCTATTCCTCTGGCCAATCTGCCGCTCTAACATCGGAAACCCGAGAATTAAGCGCGTTGCAATTCGTACACTAGTGTAAGTGAGACACATCGACCCTCGCACGGTATCTCAATACCACTATAGTGCATCAGTTGCTGCTTTAGTGACCTCTGCGGTATGTTGGTAATATCACATACCCCTCTCCTCTCTGACAGGCATTTCCCTTGTTTAGGTCAACATCGGCGTCCTCACAATCCAACATGGTCGTCAACTTGGTTGGGTTTGCCTCGGATCGTGCGGAACAGACGTAGTTTTCAATGCGATAGCAATCTTCTGGGTCACAAACGCCAACTCTGACACCCAGTCTGAGCTTCCCACCGAAACTACCCAGTCGCCACGTCCGCCACGTCGACTTGGTCGTCTCAGTCTCAGCACGTTCTTACGGACACGACCAAAACCACAGCGTGCATCGCTTGAGTTCCAAACAGAGCTTACTACTCCCGCTGTCAGTAGGTTTCTGAGCAGTACCGCGCCGCAGGATAGCGATCATTCGCACGTACTTCAGGTATGTTTTTGTTGTTGCCGGGCCAAGCGAACACTCGAACCCTATCATTTAGGTCATGGTCACCACTCAAAAGGACATAGAGACCTCAGGTGGTGAAGAGTGTCTTGATATCAAGGGTCCGTCGCTTGAAAACGTTTAAGTTGTAATATATGCGGAATACCCCGAGTCGTACTAAAACGCGGCTGAGTGTTTAATTTATACCGTAACAGTCTCTCCCTTTTACAAACTCGCTACATACCGATAAGATGTACTATAACACCCTACCTTCACTCATAGGCTCGGGTCATGGATATATGGGTGCCTGTGAGGCCGCGAGTCGTGACAAGCAGCATATAGAGGGAATGCGGTTCGGCGATCGCAGCCATGTTAAAAAGCCTTCGCAAGTTACCCCTTGTATCGCCACAATCAAATCTTGGCTATACTGAGTTGTCCTACTTTTTCCTCCACACCAATCGAGGCAATACACGACATCTCGAGCACGACAGAGCCCTGGGCCGGGAGCGTGATTTTCAGCCTTCATTTGCCAGTCAGAGCATGTCTCCTGTTGTGGATTCGATTCAATTGCACACCTCAACTGTGAGAGGAGCGACTAAATATACCCATCATTATACCACCGAGGCTCACTATTGCCCGACGCCAAAGAAACTGTCGGGCATTCATGACACCCGTAGCTTTGACCCCCCATGCACGTCAGAAAATACACCCACAAGGACCTACAAGGATAGCGGATTAACAGTCAACTATTTGAGATTAGCTATCATACATAGTAAACAATCTAATATACTTATATACAGCGGGTCTATGAGTTACTCGTCGACCCTCGCTAACTCAGTGAAATGTCTTCCACCGTTCTTTTTGCACTTCCCTCTGTCGAAGTTTCGGTTCCCGGGTGGCCAAACTCGATCGGGCGGGATAATGGTATGACGTTGCTACCAAACATGGTCTCGGCATAGGATCTCTTGAGGGCTACGAGAATGATGACAAACATTGGGTAGATCCCCTGTTCAAAGAGATGTGTCAATGAACTTGAGCCATAGAGGTATATAGAGGAGGAGACATACGACGAGACTGATGGACATCCCAGTAACCATAGCTGAGATATCACCCGCGAGATCCGTTTCGGCAGGGTTATTACTCAGGAGGAATACCTATTAGACAGCGATCTGAATGGAAGAAGAGAGAGAAAAAGTACGGCAGGCCTACCCATAGCACAGAGTAAAGCAGCCCCGACTCGATCAATAGCAGTAAGACCTTCTCGACTGGGCCCTGACTGATTCCTCGAGATATGGGGAGTCTCTCGGTTATACGTCCTGAATGAGATGTTGCCGAATGGAGTCCGCCTGGGAATTATATGATAGCATACCATACTTTCAAATCAATCAATCCGGTCGCTACTAAGTTCGTCACAAGCGCGGACCGTGCGAAAGGGGCGTACGTTCAGTCTGAGCAATGAATTGGCAACGAAAGTGAGCCTTAGCGACGTATCGTCGTCTTCTCGGGCAGAATTTCCAGACAATGACTCGAGGAATTCCATGTGGCCATGAGACAAGATGGAGTATGCTATGAGCGAGTTTGCAAACATGACGAAGGTGATACACAATAAGATAATTCTAGCTTTTGCGGCTCTGGGGCCCTGTGAGCTGGAAGGTATCATGTCAGCGGAAACAAACATAGGGTAAGTAGATGAAGCGACGAACGCGAGGATGTACACGTTAATGACAAAAAGGGTTGCTTGAATACCTGGGAACACACCGTCAGGGGGCGGCTTTTATGCTATAGTTCAATGAACAACGAACCGAGGACGAGGTACTGCGCGATTGTCAGCCCCAGAGGAATTTCAGTGTCTCGACTTTCTCATCGGCTAGCGGAGGTGACTGTGGACTTGAGGGCATGGTGATGGGTCTCTGCAACGATCAGACCAAGGTTTTACATGGCCGCAAGCTAGGACTCGATACCTTGTAATGACTCACATTCGGCCAGCATATAAATTGGTGTATACCTGGGCGTGGGGTATTGGAACGGCCAGGACGGATGTGGCATACGAGATTTACACATTAATTAATCGGAATACCGAACCTCCGTTGACTGAGCCAGGGTCGCCGCGGGCTGGGAACATGTATTCGGCGTTCGACGGCCAATATGCGTCATGTTCACGTTCCATCACTCCAGACAGTTTTCGCCAAGCCCAACTCAACCCAGCAGACTCTCAACCATGGCATCCAAGGACCCGATATGGTACATTGGGAAAGAAGGGCCGCCATTGGGCTCACGGGTACTTGAAGCTGACTTGACGCGAGTCGCGACTCGTGACACGTGCTGGGAATGAACTCGGCAATTGCCGCTAAGGTACGCGAATTTCTCTTTATATTGTACGTCGTTGATACTGTATTCACTAGCGCGCCGCTATTGACCATTTTTCCTTATCGCCGTGGTTTATCTACACTCCGAACCTTACTCATCTGGTCTTGACTGTCACACAGGACAAAATATGAGTAAGTGGACCTTTCGAAGCACTATCAGAACGTTCAATCACAGTTGTTCCAGGTTTACCCCCCTTCCACCTTGTGCCCTATAGCGCTTTCATCGTCGTGCGAAGGTCGGAGGCTCCTCAGGTTGATATTCATTACGGAGTCTTGATCATTTTGTTCCGTGGCTCGAAAGGTCGATGAATGATCGCTAACATGCGGGGCCCGCGCTCGTCCCTCGGAGTTCAATGTACTATGATTTGGGGTCGCAATTCGGATGTGTTCCTTTTCGAAGGCTTGGCCAAGTCCGATCCTCACCACGATGAGCAAGGGAACAAGGGTCTAAGGCGTTCGTTTAGTACTATCCCGAGAAAGAAACGAAACGAATAATGGACGTACAGTTATTTGAGGTAGTATCGCTCCCATTACCGAAAGGCCAGGTGTGTAACGGCCAGTACCGTTGTTGAGTAGTAATCCAGCGAAGGTGGTGTAGAATAGTAGCATAATGAACCCAGACTCCACCCTGTGGAATAATTTCATGGAACGTCCTGAATGAAATCTGCATGATCAAACACTCACATAATCGTTATGACGTGACTGTATGATGGTCGATAATAGCGGCCTGACGCAACTTCGAGGTTACGCATAGTCAACCAGATCTTGGTAGCTGGATGAAGCAGTATTAGCACTGGCTGGGGGATCGGTGGTCGGAACGTTCGCACCAATTGTCGAGGTAAGCAAAAAATTACCGGCGATCTCGCAAACTACAGAAATGGCGTTGCTGATCAAGGTACCCTTGGGCACTACATTTCCTCCTGAGATTTCCCCGGACGCAAAGAGAAACTTGGACAGGTCGTCGAACTTGGCATAGTAAGCCCCTGGGAGAAGAGTCGTACGAATATTGAGAGGTACGGATGTATCACCACTCACCCGTTTCAATGATAATTAAAATGACCGGTAAAGCTATGGCTTTGAGAGAGCGGCCGCATATGCGATAGCAACGATAAACCTTGATATAATCAGGTTTCAGGTAAGACACATCAATCAACAACTCACGTACCAAGATGATAAGTGCGTTGAGACTGAATCAGATAAGTTATCCTTGTCAGAATTCGAGTGTACCGGCCAACACTTACGCGATTAGTTGGAGTAATACGTAGAGAAGCACGCTATGTCCAAAAGAGGTGGGTCATGGGATCAGACACTCGGTGGGTGTATTTTACTTGCCTACACACAGTCAAATTGACCGTGGTCCACTCTCCCATCATCGCACTTGTTTGTACCGTCAAAGTCACTGCTGCCATCGTAGCAAGTAGAAACAGGACGACTGTCGATACAATATGGAATGTGAACACGTGGTGAAGGTTCTGCCGCCACAGAAGTCGGATTCCTATGACGAAAAGGACGGTATTGCATCCTAGATATTTGGCAGTAAGAGGTGAGACACGTACTGTCTCCCTGGAGTCAAGTGCGTCCACTCACCATAGAGAAAAAGCTGGATCTAAGATCATCTCTTCAGTTGATATCTTCGAAATGGGGCCTGTCCCTCACATACCGAGGTAGAAAATGACGCCGCTACAAACTGTTTCGAATCGAGAGTCATTGTGGAAGCTCGATTGGAGACACGAGAAGGAAGAACCTTTTATACGATGCAGCCTCTGGGATCAAATTCCATCATGAGCTGTACCTTGGGAGTCAAGAAGGCTATCCAGGGCGTCATGCAAGGCCCAGTGGAGGACTTCTGCCGTGATCATGGATAGATTCTTTATGGTGGAGAGTGGGATGATACATCAGATTTACCATATTTAACTTTTGATACTCCCAGTTGAGGGTGATGACGGTCTTGTGAGATGTACTACCCTTTACGGGACTTAGGTCTTGCCGGTGCCTGTATCTCACACCACTTCAGAAGTAGTAAGATGACCCTGCGAGTAAGTAATATCGTGCTCAGTACGACGCCTCGCTTCGAACATACAACGTTCAGCCATCCGATAGAATTCCCACGCCACATAGACCTCGTTATGTTGACTCTGTATCTTGAACTACAGAGACCTTGGACCTTTGACGCATTGACAGTCCTTCGGATCGCTTATCTTGAGGTCTACCCCACATCACCGTGGCTTGTACCTTCGTGTGAAAGCGCACTGTGTATATGGTAACTCTTATTGGGTTTTGTCCCCACCGCACCGAACTATGAACCAAGGTTCAGGCGGCCTGTGGGTCGTCAGGAACCTACACTGGGCTTTATGACCATAAACCGAAATATCTAGAAAATGATACTCGTGGCACGGTTCTACCATGATATCTTTGCCCATCGGGTATGCACCAAGCTCTTGCGACGTTACGGAAAGGTAATATTATCATGAATGAGATGATAGCTATGTATACGCTCCTTGCGAGACCAATTGCATTATTATCCCATTTTCTCGTCCCCTTGTTCAACAGCATCGATCAAGAAATCCAACCCCGGGATATCCTTGAGTCGGTCCAAAAGGTCCTTACTAGGACCTGCAGCTCGAGTCTTGTTGTCGTATGAGAGCTGTAGGTATCGAAACCTTTTCGACGGACCCTCCACCTCGCAAGTCTCGATTCGGGAGGAAACCAGCTCCACGAGCAAGTCAGGGTCCCAGTCCCAAAGCGAAATGGTGTAGATTTTGAGGTGTGTCAGACGAGGGAGGTATCCTACTTTCGTCGTTGTCGATGGCAAAGTTGTAGTATCCTCTTCCGACACGACCTGACGCTGAGCAGGCCAGCAAAGCATACGAAGAACACCTTCATGACGGTAGCCTCCATCGGGACAAACAAAAGTCGGATACGAGTCCCTCATAATTAGCTCCTCGATGCTCTCCGGCGCAGCTTCAAGTATCATCTCGTAGTGCCAGATCCATTCGGTGTATCGCCCAATATCGAGCGTGCGTAGATTCGTGAATGTTCGAGAGAGAAAACGTGGGATGATTATCCTGAAGTGATTCGTTTTATCTTCCGAATAAGCGGGTTGATATTGGGAGAACCGAATCGTTCGGATGGTCGGACTCAAGTGGATGAGTCGGAGGAGTTTGAGAGCACCAGGGTAGACGGTGGTTCCGTCACCCGTGGATTCGTGATCTGGAAGCTCGAGGATAGAGAAATGTTCTAGGGAGAGGAGATTGATGGAAAAGCCACCGGGAACGAATTGAAGATATTTCTCTAGGTACCTGTTATCCTTGTGTGTTACCCGGAGCGTTATTTCGACTCGGGTGAGTCGAGAGTTATGTCTAGAAAAATGGGCGAGAGCCATTTGTGCTGTGAGGAAAGATACTTGTGAGAGGATCATGGTTCTGAGAGTGGGTGGGAGATGGGGTGGGAAATCGGCTACGACAGGATGCGATTGAGCGCGGGGCCGGTGACGCAGGCGGGGATCCTTACGAGGGGGTGGAGAAAAGAGAAGATGAAGGGTGTGTAACTGGGACAAACTATAATTAGTAAATATATATCTCAGGCTGATCCAGCTGTCCCATTCACGACTGCTGAGGCAGAATTCTAACGACCGAATTCGACGAGCATGATCTGCAAACAGAATTTCGGTTGTGTTGAGGAGGTCTATTAGGCTTGGAGCATGTATTTCATAGAATAGGGGCGTGTGTGACCGATTGAGATGGTTGGAGAGGTACTGCAAGGTCTGGCGATAGGCGGAACCTGAAAAGGGGGTGTCGTAATGACTGAGTGTGATGGTGCTCCATATTCTAGGATTGCTGCGATATATCCGATACCAATGAGAACAGATGAGTTTGAGATGAAGGTTAAAATGTTGACAGGAGAAACGAGTTTCCTCGACGGCGTGCATGAAGATCACCGAGAGGCACTCGGATGGGAGCTTTCGGATGGGAGATAGGAGAGACCGGTAAAGCCTTTCTTGGCCTTTTAGAGCCAGTACGGTGGAAGGATAGGTTGAGTTTCTTTCTTCCCTGACGATGTCGGCCTCCAGCTTGAGTATGGTGGTATGAATATGTGGGAGGTCCGAAGGAGGTGGATAGGCACCGGATACTAGGAGCTCGTAGATACGTTGGGACGTATCCTTCAACACCAACAGATGCAGCTGGTCCTCTCTAGATTCGGGCGATGAGATTCAAATGTCAAAAAAAGAGATAGAGCGCATGAAAATCAAGTACTCACAGCTCGCTCAAAGGGTTCTTGTGCATAGTCTCTCGGGTTTCGGATGTCATGGTTCGAGAGAAAGGTGAAAGAGGGGTCTTCCAGGAGAAACAGGTTCATGACCCGAACAACGCCGGTTGTCTCAGATTCCTGTCAGCTCCACACTTTGGATATGATGGGGACATAGCCACCGGATGTTTCCCAGACGACGTCTCTTTGTCAGCGACCATTATTAAGACCAGTTGACGCTCTGAAAGGTATGTATTCTCATGGGTTTATCTCAACTGAAGACCTAACTGTATATGCTCTCGAGTCTACAACGCGAAAATATCGAATGTTAATTTCAAATGATGTCCTCTTAGAACACTTCGAAGGCGGATGCAGGCCGCTTAATTGCCTAGTACTGGTCGGCTGGGAAAGGAAAGATACTCGCCTGGAGGACCATGATGTGATGGTGAGTTTGCAATCATGACTCTTGCTGGATTCTAGCTAATATGACTTGGCCAGATAATCTCGACAGTCTATATTTGCTTATGGCGACAAATCTGTCTCGTTCACTTCCTTTTCGGTACTACTCAAAACACTGGGGGATGTTTTTGGCTAGATATGCCGTGGCCGACATTCAGCTTGTTCGTTGGGTACAATCTTTTGTGACTTGTGAGCGGTAGTAAGCTGCAGAAAGCCGTCCTTCAAAATTCGAGTTTGCCACATCATAAAAAACCAATGAATAACCCTCTGCTATAATGCCATCGCCCACTTGTGCGTTCGTCGTTCACCCAAACGAGCTTAACTCACTTCAAGGCGTGTTATATGCGCTCATATCATGAAGGACTTCGGAGAGGTTGTACATCCCACCCGATGAATTAGCAGGTAGCTTTGGATTCTGAACGGTGCGTTTCCAGCCGAGTTCACTTGCTTATTCGGACTTACCCAGTCTTTCATTGCATATAGACGCTCTTTATGGAATAGCCTGGCTGCCTCGAAACCTTCCTTCAAGTTTACCTCTCGGTTTCGTCACGGTTCTTGAACTTTCGGATGCACCATATCATGGACTCATTATATCTATGCATGAATGCTTCCCTCCGGCAGCCTACCCACGATGCATTCAAATGCGAGGACCGTAACGGTTTTCCGGCCAGTCCTGAGCTACGGCCTTTGGCTTCTATCGCGATCGACAAAAGGTAGAGAAGTTAGTGGTCGTTCAGTGAGTTTACTACCATCACTTGGACTTTTGCGAATGCCGTGCTCATATTTGAAACAATTTATCTCCAGCCTCGTAAGGAAGCCCACGGATAGGTCTGGTGCAGAAAACCTCAGAACCTTGATTACCCGGAAACAGAGGCCTTAAATGATAAGAAGCTCCCATCAACATCCTCGAACCTTCGTTCCTTCATCAACGTCATTTACCCGCTCGAAATGAACCGTTTTCTGAGACTTGTGGGTATCAGTTACGTCGCGAACTGCCCTCATACTAAAAATTGCTTGTTAGGTCATGAGATACGAATGTAGGATGTATGTTTATAGTGCTTTTATTCTTTCTGTGCTCCGCCCTCACCCCTTTCGAGGCAAGTTCGGATTAGCCCTCGAAAAGCGATAACGTACGATAGCTCCCGTTCTTTCTTTCATGTTATTGTATACTTACTCCTGTCTTCTTCACGAGACGTATCTTGAGCTACCTTGCCTATGCAAATTAGTTTCGGTTTGTGCTATAACCTATACCTTTGTGAAGGGACATGCCGCAGAACCCATGTTTGTACCTTCGCGTCTAGGCTCTTCGTGATGCTTCGAACAATGTTGAGCCTCATTTACATCACCAAGGAAACCCACGGTTCGAGTTCGATCTTCTTTTCGCCTTTTCGTCTCCGTTATGATGATGAATGTCTTGGTCCTTTGGTGGTCTCGCTACTGCTACTGGATCTATGCAAATGAGATGCCAATATTCGGACCATTCTAGTTCTCGATGGGCTTAGCATAAGAGACCCCATGAACCCAACTGCTAATAGGACGTTTATCGTGTAGAATCAACGGTGGCCAAAACTTTGGATGGTAGCAAGCCTGCTCCTCGAGAGTCGGGACGCTTGAACTTTTGTTCCTGCTCTGGGCGGGGA
>JANHQD010002691.1:0-14788 GCA_024721195.1 Marasmius sp. AFHP31
AATTTTAGCGACTCTTTCAAACCGAAGTGATGATAGAACGTACCGCGACAGACAGTCCAACTCGCCAGATATGTTCCGCACAACTATGTATCTAACCATATAGAATTCCGCTTTCACCATATAATGTCCTTACACCACCCTGGAATGGGTGGTCTCCCCGTGCCAGCGAAACCTTAATTCAGAGGATCAGAAGCTTGTATTAAGCAATCTTTGAATAGAAACGTACCTTCCGCGTCATTCAGAGACGACACGCTCAGCCATCAAATTTGTTCGAGCCTCGGAGTTCTCTCTCGCAGACGAGAGTACTCGCAACCATTCTTATTTTGCCGTCCGAGAACGACTAAGATGAACGAACTCGCGTGAATCCGATAGTGAGGGCGCAGATGGAAAGACACGCACAACGTAAGACTATCTAGTTGCTGCTGCCAGAGGAAGCACCTTCAAACGACTGCTTGATGTCCTTTTCCCGCTTCAAAAACGTGACGGACATGCTTGATTGAAGCGATAGGAGGGTTCCAAAAGGGTTTTAGTATGCCTTGTGAGCGGATAGAATAAACGAGATATACCGAGCAGAACGCGTCCAACCTTCTCAGATACCTCTCGCACCACCCAATACCGTGTAATCTTCATCACCCAAAACATTTATGCGCTGTACGCTGATTGTACATTGTCCTGGGATGCGAGGTTGTGGCAAGAGATGATATATCTCCTGTCACTGTCGTAGCTCCCGTGACTGGCACCAATAGTGCCAATCCTTCCCTGGCAGAAGATCTGAGTGGTCTGCTAAGTTGAATTTACTGGTGATTTCATGATCAAAACAAGACGTACAGCGTCGACCCGATACTGAAAATGTCTTCATCCAATCACTTGGTCTTTGTACTTCAGGCCGCTCCATTGTTTGCCTTGAGCAGGTTGACCTATACTTACGAGTATGCTTCCAGTCTGAATAAGCTGGTTTCTTGCAGAAGAAAGTTTGTGATGGAGATAACCGGGCGACTTCAACGGGATAATTCTGATGAGAGTTCAATAGGAAGATTCGCTGTTCGTCATATGTTAGCTCAAATCACGAAGAGACCGATTGGGTAACTTGCGTTGTATTTCGAGAGTTCAAAAAGACGACATGAATGATCAGGATTGGCGGAAAAGGAGTAGTACAGTTTTAAATGAGATGGATTCTGATATGGCTGTACGCGCAGAAATGGATGGTGGTGGTAAAAGCGCAAGGTGACGTGACATGGTCAGCTGGCTCGCCGCCTGGCCCTTGCGTTTTTGCCGCCGGGACACAGCCACATCGTCTCTAGGTCCGATCACGGTGGCAGTTCCTCAGTCCTTCCGAACACATGTTCAAGTCCTGCAGTCTGAACGCGAGAGGGAGGAGTTGCCTGGAACGGCGCTTTGGTATAGTAATATTTACTGCCTTAAGAGGCACCCCCTTCCTTCAGCGATTTATTCAAAAATTCTCAACCCAATGACCAGCTCAATCTCGTAGTTCACCTTTTATGGATGCAGGAGGTTCCCAAAACTTGAGTGAGGACCAAGTTCACGCTATTGGCCTGCCCGCTTCGGAAGTCAGAGATCTCGGTGATTTAACCTTCATTCGCTTTCGATTCGATGCTCATTCGTCCCATCCAATACTTTTGATCAGCTAAAACCTTGGCAACCCGGAAATCCTTCAGCTTCATCCACCGAACAGCGCTGCTGAACGCGATTGACTCTCCGCGGGGTGCAGCTTGCTCGATCTGACCATACCTCAACTCCGATTGCAAAGTGAATCTAACCAGTCGGAGGCGAAAGATCGAGTACAGAGAAATTTCGGTGGTTTCCCGGAAGCATCAGAAACAAACCTGCAGGGCTGCATGAATCTTACTCATCCAATCGTCTTTCCTTATTCATCTCCAATTCATATGCTTGCTCATCCACATCGCTTCGTATGGCGGTCCGCGCCGGACAAGATGTTTGGTTCTGGGTTTCATTTTACAATGGAATTTTCGCTTGATTGAGGTGCGATTTCGTGTTAAATCCCTGTGAATCTGGTTCTCGTTGTCGCTTAGGACTTCTGCTGGCATGGTGGTCGTAATGATCACCTGATACTACCAATTTAATTTCATGTAAAGGACCCTGAAGTTGATCGGCTTTTCCCGCTGCCTCCCCGTTTCCCCGACACAGTTGCCCTCCCTTCCATGATCACCTATGTAGTTAACTTGGTAGCCTTGTATGGAACAGTAGGGCTATTAGACTAACTATTACTACTCGGTGGTCCCCCTAATACACCTGTACTACTAAAATACAAAGATACAGGCTAGTTACCACTCCAATATCCTCAACTTGAAGACACACACTTGAGGCCACGACAACCCGGCGGTGACTGTACCTACAGGTGGCGATAAAACGGTAAGACTTATAAACTGGGAAGCATACAAAAACGTGAAGTTTGGCCCGCACGTCTTCAAGTGAACGGGACGTTCATGAGTCTGGTGCCACCATAGACCCTCTGGGTCCGGCGAGCGCAATAGACGACCAAGGTGTTCAAGGGAGCCCGTTTGGTGAGGTAGATGAGGTCTCTAACGAAGGTGAGCTCGGTGTCGGTGATTTTGATTTGGTCGTAGATCTCGCCGGCGGTTGCCTAGGTCAAGAGACTTGAGGCAAGCATCACTGGCACTGGTGGTCAAAGCGAAATAGCTATCGTCCCTTTCAGCGACCTGGTAGCAGATAGCATGTATAATACAGACAGAATACGGACCGTACCGTACACAAACAAATCTGACCAGTTACAGCAGTACAAGGGACGCCGCCTGTCTATGCAAGCTCTAGTATCACCATTAGCACTATGATGGTCAACAAGGCAGCGAGCCTTGCGATGGTACAGACAATAATGATGACAAGCACATCTGTGATGCTGAGACGAGCAACGTTGAGGTTGAGGTTGATTTGTTATACTAGTAGCGGTGCCGCCCACCATGTTCAAGGAGGTAGCAGTGATCGGTTACAATATTAGTACTTTATACATGTGCATATCACTAACCCTTGATTGTGTCAAGAACTGGACTAGGTCTGAAGCCCCTCAGGCCATCTTCTAGGTCAGGAAGTCGAAGTAGAATTAAGAGACAGTGAGCAGGACAATTGCTACACAGTACATGCTGGGTACAGGCAATGTGAGACAAAGTTGTCAGACTAGGGAATCTATCTACAGGTGTCCATGAGTATATATGTCAAAGTACAGCATACTGAGTCATGGGAACGAATCCTAATAAGGAATAATGAAAGAACATTGTAGAACATCAAGGAATATCAAAGGAGTCAGGTAGAAACTGATGGAACAATCAAGGGATGTCAAGTACAGTAATATCATGATGGAAATCAGATGGAATGATGAACCCAAGGTATGGAATGATCTGGAGTGGCCGGGAACATCAAGGAAGCCATAATGCGATACTGGGGACATGGAATGAAGTGGAATCAAAGGGAAGTCAAGGATAACAGTCCGGGGACCAAGGAAACAGGGGGAACAGTGGGGCAATTCGTAACAGATTGGCCCTCGAGGTGAAGTCAATGTATGATGTATTGCGAGGTAATGTCCATGATTGGGTGGTGGGCAAGACTCGGAAGCTATCAAGGGAAGGGCAACTGCGTCGGGGAGGCGGGGAGGCAGCGGGAAAAGCCGATTAACTTCAGGGTCCTTTACATAAAATTAAATTAGTAGTATCAGGTGATTATTACGACCACCCTGCCTATGCGACAACGAGAACTGAATTCAAAGAAATTCAACACGAAATCGCACCTCAATTCAACGAAAATGCCACTGTCAAACGAAAACGAGAACAAAACATTTTGTCCGGCGCGGACCGCCATACTTCGCAGCAGGGACGCCAAAGCTACTCGGACTCGGACTCGGCAGCACGCTGTTACAGGCCCCCTCGGATAATTGGGCCAAATGATGGAACCAAAATGGCCAAAATTTGGACTGTTTAAGCTGAACTAATTTTGGTCCAAAGCTGCTGGTTCACGCCAAGTGACTGAGGATCTGGCCTTGCATAATTTGGCCTAATTATCCGAGGCCGTGCTGTTACTTGTATGCTTGACTCAGTGTGAGCACAGTGCCATGCCTCGAGGATTGATAATGAGTTCGTGTATCCCCATTCCCTGCGCACGTAGGGTTTTGAGTGTCTATAAAAAGATCCGCATCCATTCACGAAAATAGCACAGAACACTCGACAATGCTAACTCTCTACGGTCTCGGTCCTTCCAAGTTCCCCCAACACCTCGGATGCAGCTCGCACACGCGAAAGATCATGTAAGTGGTTCTTCCTTCACACGGCGGCCATCCGTCATCAACAACCACTGACCACCCATCCATAGGTTCGCCCTCAACTACAAAAAGCTCCCCTTCAAATTGATTGACCTCTCCGCTGATGCCATCATGCCCACCGCCAAATCTGTTGGTGCTGCTCCAACCAGTACACACCCCGACGGTTCACCCAAGTACACCGTTCCCTTCCTCCACGATTCTGACAAGAACAAGACCGTCTCCGACTCGTTCGCCATTGCAGAGTACCTCGACGAGGCGTACCCCGATACCCCAAGGCTGTTCGCAGAGGGTACGAAGAAGGCACAGAACGAACTTATCAGCGCGAGAGAGGCAGCCTTCGGGGTCACATTCCCCATCACGTTCCCCAAAGCCACGACTTTGTGGTCAGACGAGATGAGAGAATTTGTAAGAAAGCGCGGAGCGCCTGTGGAGATTACGCTCTCGCCCGAAGCGCAGGAGGAGGTGTGGGCCAAGGCGAAGAAGGCTTTCGAGGATGTAGAGAGGCAGCATAAAGAGAGCAGCGGCGATGTCGACTATGTGTTCGCTGACCTCGCGTTGGCAGCATCCGCTTGGACCAACAGATATGCCTTTGGGGAGGAGAGTAAGGAATGGAAGAATATGGAGTCATGGGTGGGTGGAAAGTTGAAGAAAGTCACGGATGCAGTAGTACGGTAAGAGAGCCAAATATTGTCGGCATGACCGTACGTTCCGGGCCACGCCCTAGTAGTCATGTATCCAACCTGCAAAGACTATCTAGTGATTGTCGAACCGCGTGAAGCTCATCAATGCTCGGTAATGCCGTGAACATGAGCGTGAAGGGACAAATAATTCTCATATGGAGAAGGATGCTGCATATTGGCGTGGTGTGGCACGATATTCATATATCATCAAAAGATCTCCGCCCCGCAACATGAATCAATGGGTTATGACTCGAGATTTTGACGGCGACAGACGAAAGGTTGGGTAGTCGTACCTGATGGAAGAACGAAGACGTTGCGAGGGGATGGAGGGCCACGACTAAGGTTGAAGCAGTAACAAGAGGATAGCGATGGCTGAGTAGCACAAGCCAGCAGACATCTAACATTCTGAACCCTTCCCGCGAGCGCCTCAATATAGTCTAAGTTCAACAGACGTTAACTGAGGCTTCGGAAAAGACTTTAGCACGCCTTTCAATGGAGAAAGAGAGAGAAACCTTACCGAGTCCAGCTCGTCCAATAACCAAACCATCCTCTGCAGCACCTGATACTTCCACCACACGCAACTTCTCTTTGCTGTATATTGACCTTACATCATTCCAAATGCAAACTGGGTCATGCCGTCACCCATATTACAAGGTTGTCGAGCGAAATCTGGAACTTCTCCTGATGAATGGCGCCTTCTGTGTGGTTCCTGGTCCGAGATAATATGTCGCCTGAAGCAGGGCTCCTCCCCTGAACATAGACACTATATTCCTGCCTGGCCGTCTGAGGGAGTTGAGAAATTCGGATTTAAGTCAGTTTACCAGTGCTTGTAAGAGCAAAAACGAAACGTACAGAGTCCCGCCAGTAATGCTTAGCTATCAAAGATGTCCTCATCCAATCACTGTATCTCCTTTGCCCGTCTGAACGGCAAGTACATGACTTGAGCAGGTCGCGCAGAGGATACGAGCACACTTTCGGTTCGGATAGACGGCATTCGTTTGGAGAAGAATTTTGTTCGCGGTGAACAGTCAGTCGACCCTCAACAAACCACCCTGAGGAATGCGTGAAAAGATTAGATTGTGAGAGAGATAGGACGATGTCGGCATACCATAGTAACTATGCAAAAGTACACGTAGTACTACCAAACAATTTCAAGGGCCATTCAGCGAGAGGTCTAATCCGACTTTCGATTCCAGTCTGACTCTGAGCCACGGGAAACCTCTGAGAGCTGATGGTTAAGCTCATGGAGAGTAAGTCAAATGAGGTTTTGAAGAACCTCAGCGTAGAAGATCTGTGTGAGCGTAAAACGAGGCGAAATGAGAGATGAGGATGGAAATCTAATTGGAGATCCGATATGGTAACTGTTCGGTACGGAGCAACGCGTCACGGCCATCTTCCGTTTCGGAATTTGCCGCCACAGCCTTAAGATTGATCCGTCTGATAGCTGTGGCAGTGCTTTAGCCACTTTCTCCTGAAGTCGAGACCAAACCAAGACCAAACTTGTAGCCAGTGACTGCGATTCTATGTAGTCATGATTGCTACTAGGCCAGCCAGCTATGATAGCGAAAATTCCACTCAGCTACTCAAAACTCGAATACTCAGCACACCTGTCCAAAATACTGAGTACTACAGCTCAACTGCTTGTACGCCAGAGTTTCTACGGTCAGTGGTCGTACCAAAGACAACCTAGTCACTCGGGCGACTCAAGCTGTATGAGGAAGTATAATCCGGGGGAGCTCGCTCTGCCAGTTCACTCTCCAGGTGGGCTACCCTCTGCGCCATAACATTGAACTGGCTTCGCAATCCTTGAACCGCTCGCTCGACTACCTCGTCCAAGTCACTCTGGCCAGACGCAGTACCATCAGCTCGAGGAGCGGTAAACTCTTGTAAATGCTCATTACCCTCTATTGGATGCTGTGGCCGTGGTGATAAGAGTGACGCAGGGACCGACAACTTCTGTTCTTGAGCTACAGGAACCAAACATGATAGGTCGGACTCCGTCTCGGCCATTTGGTTCCTTTCCGTGCTTTCGGCCAACTTTCGTTGCCCCGCGGAGCTCGAAGAAAGTGTGTGCGAGGTGGAAATTGGTAAAGCCGTAATGCTCAAGTTCTGTCGATGTCGGCAGACCTTTGGAACGTTGAACTTGAACTTGCGAATAGACCCCGCTCGGTATCCCCGGCGCCAAAGCACCACAATCACAGGAGTACAAGAACAAGCCCTGATACTCCAGCAACTGCGCTTCCAATTCTTGAGGCTTTGAATTTTTTCGATTTCTGCGAGTTATCGGGCGGGTTTTGTGGCGATAACGTTTCAGTGGCACTCCTAGGTTGAGTGGTGAGATTAATCGCCAATATTTCAGAGAACGGGACCCGGTGAAAAGTTTGTGACTGCTCACGCACGGGAAAGACGGTGTCATTGTTATACTGGGACCAGAATTTGAATATGCTTCCGTTGGTCTGTTGACCTTGCGTAAGAAACGAAGTCTGCAGGCTGCTACTCAAATGCATACCTACTTGGTAGAATCCTGAGCAGATTGAGTAAGTGCGCCAAATATCGGGTTGGGCGCTGTGAAAAATGTGCTGACACGTTGGGTGTGGAACGCTGATGAGCCTCCCTGCAGTGACGATGACCTTCTCGCAAAGGAACTCACGATGTCTCGCTGCGATCGATAGCTAGGATGGTAAAAAGGCTGGCCCTTTAGTCAGTTGACATCCAAGGATTTTCACACAGCCTATGCTCACTCAGTATCTGTAAAGGTGAGCGTAAATACACCGCTCCCTCTGTCGGCTGCCTCAGCAGGAAAGATCTTCGAAGGAGGTCTGGCTCCAACCTTTCGAAAGCCAAATTCCTCCGGATCCCCGGAGCCTCGTATCCATGTAAAGACAACGGGCTGGAGAGGCGTGTACATCGGTGGTAGAGGTGGCTCAATTCTCAAAGCTGACATGCACATAATGGAAATGAGAGGATGGAGTACGACCACGAGAGGTTTTGTGAGCCTGAACAATTGCCGTGTCAACAGTTTTGATTCGAGGCGATGGACGATCCACGTACATGTCAGTCAAAGGTTGGTCGGATGAATTAATCGCAAGAAGTTTGTGATGCAGGTGGTGAAGAGAAGAGGGAAGGACTGGGCGCTGTACGAGCTGTAGTCACGGTTTATATTGGATGCACAACTGGATATATATCCCCGTCTTTCATCTCACTAAGCCGTATCACCATCACCACATGTAGTTTAATATATGGTATATGGTGTAGCAGATGCTGTCATGAAGTGCTGCTTTTCCCCCTATCTTTTCCTTTCTTAGCGCCCATTCCCCTTTCAGCGCCTAATTGTCACTTTGACGCCCATTTGCTACTTTGACGCCTACCAGATACCCGGTTCCACTCTCCCCATCATTCCCATCATTTCCTTCCCCCATCCTTGTTCTTTCACATCGTCTTCACAACCTATCCCATCCATTGTTTCCATTGTTCCCTTTGTTCTCTTTGTTCTTTTATATACAACAGTTACTCGTTCCGGACTCGTTCTTATTCTATATCTGAACTACTATTGTTCTTTCCTTGTTCCCTATTATCTTTCTTTATTCTCGCGCAACTCATCTTCCAGTATATAAGCTAGGCAGTTTACACCTGGTCCCTCATCTTGACCTCTTGTCATTGGGACCAGGTGAGTAGCTAACTTCGTCTCTCTCTATCTTCAATATATCTAACTTGTCATTGGGACCAGCTACCTGCTCTTGCTCTCTGCTCGCTGTCTCTGTCGTCTCTGTCGTCGCCTCTGCTAGCCGACTTCCGCCGCCGTTGCTCCTGTAGTCCTAGCGTCTAGCGCTTTAGGACAGATGCTATATCACATCTTCTCAGCTGTGACTCACTAGAAGTAATAGTATCGCTGTAAAACCAATACACTAAGCGAGTTTGGGCGTTCAACCGGGGGTCATAGAACTTGGAAGAGATTGGTATCGTATCCATCTTCTGATTTGGATAAAATCAGATAGATAGATAAATATATGTCACGGCGTGGTCCTACTAAAAACTGCCGGGGTGAATACTGTATATACTATGTTACGTACTGAACTCGCCACGGCGTGTATTCACAGAGACTCTAAAACCCGTGAACGAGCTCACCATTATCTCGTACTGTGGTGGTAGAATACAGAGGAAGTGTGGGCCCTCCCAAAACTGGACCTCCTACTGGCTCATTTTGTCCGTGTTCATTCTCACACGCATTCAAATAGTGGCTCAGTGATCATAACTTTCGTTCAAACAAATTATCACTATCCTTGGGAACCATCTGCCTTAGAACTTCAACCGAGAACGCAGTGAGGGTGTGAACGAAGGACACGGAGGATGTACAAGAAGAAATAGGTTCGCGTCGCTACGGGGCACATAGGCAATCGGCGGTCGGTGGCATTCTTTATCGGAAAGTCAACAATCGCTCGCGCGCAGCTCCGTGGTCAGCGGTCAAAGCCTTTGCGCCTATGAATTTTCTTGAGACTCCGAGCTGTCCACAACTGAACCATACCGTGTTACTCTTATGCAATGAGTACTATTCGGAGATTCGGCCCAAAACTTCGGTCTTCCGGTCTAAGTTCCCAGCGGTGGTTGGGTCGGGGATTCTAGAGGTTGGTACTCAATCATGTGTAGAGGTTGTGTAAGGTCTGTTCATTGGGATAGAAAAGCAATAAATGAGACATCGAACGAAGTTTGGTCCCTGAGGTACTTATAGCGAGTAGCAAGGGGTATAACACAACATAGCGACGTTGAAGGAGGGGGCGGCGTCAGAACAATCGAGCTGGATACCCAAAGTAAAAATTCATTCAAGCTTCGGTGTTCTCTCTCGTAGACGGGAGCTGTCACAACGATTTACAAACAGGATTGAGGGAGCCGGATTCGCGTGAGTTCAATAGCAAGGGTACGGATGAAAGGCTATATATGATGTGACTGGAGCAAGCTGAGTTCTAAAAGACCCTTAGCATGCCTTTTGAGCGAAGAGCATAAACAAAACATATCGAGCGGAACATGTCTAACCTTCTCAGGCATTCTCCGTGAGATCCAATATCGAGCGGTCCTCATCACGTTTCTCAAGGCCATGAGCTTGTCGTCAGACGAGATGAGAGAGTTTTTCCGAAAACGTGGAGCGCCGGTGGAAATTACTCTTTCGCCTGAAGAGCAGGAGGAGGTGTGGAGCGCCGGTGGAAATTACTCTTTCGCCTGAAGAGCAGGAGGAGGTGTGGGCCAAGGCGAAGAAGGCTTTTGAGGATGTGGAGAGACAGCATGAAAAAAGTAGCAGCAGTGCCGACTATGTGTTCGCTGACAGATATGGCTTTGGGGACGCGAGTAAGGAATGGAAAGGTAACGAGTTGTGGGCGGGTGGAAAGTTGAACAAAGTCACGGATGCGGTAGTACAGTTCTGATATAGACTTTGTGCGTGGTGTCAGTGTGAACAAAGTAGGAATCATGTTCAAAGTGCCCAGGATGCACGGTGGCCGCTGTTCCTACTTGCGGCATCCCGGCGCCACGATTTGAGAGATATTGATACACGGCATTGCCGGCATATGAAGATTCTCCACAACGCCGAAGCTACGCATCACAAAGACAGCGCCGAAGCTCCGGAAGCAACCCCCCACTAACCATTAATGACGTTCTATCACACCCGTACTTAATGTCCTCCCGATGGTCAAGAGAATGCACCCAGATCTGCTGAGGATGTTCACAAGGTAATTCTTGTCTCTACTTTTGCAGTTATATACCATGTAGAATGAGATGTGAGACACAAAGAGCATGTATGATCTCGGTACTAAGTAGTTCAATAAATGCTGTCAATATAAGTAGGATTAACAACTGGGCCACACATTCACAATAAAGTACCCGATCAAACCACGTAAATGATGTAAAAGTACATTTTCTGACGAAAACTGGTCCCATGCCCCAATCCGGAGGTACTACGTATCACCACATTCCATTGGCTCCGAAGCCCTTGTACTTCTCGTTCACGGTTCGACTACTTCTTGCAAGTCATTCTGATTGGTACGGTCACTCTGGTTGTTCGTTTCTCCCCTGTGCTTCCTAGCAGATTTTGTTGTACTTGAAGTCAAAGCTCGAGGTACGCACGGGGTGGAGATTGGTGGCCGCGTCGCCAAATTTCTGTCGATGTCAGTAAAGATAGGAGAATCGCATCTGAGAGTGAGCCCACTCGGAATCACCTGTCGACACTACGACGACCACGACGACGAGCAATGAGAAACCCCAGGACCCGTCAACGGTGCCTACGACAATTGTGTGTATGTCATTTCTCGACTTATCGGCATTGGTCGCCACAACGGGAGCGCTAGATAGTATGTCAGTCATGAATTCAAGTGCAGACGTCTAGTTGAGTTCGCTGATACATATCAGTACCCTGAAAAATATCATGATGATGGGTTACCGAGGGAGGGATACCAACCCTCAGTTCCCGGAAGGCAGACTGCTCCGGACGCCCGAGACCTTGTATCTATGTAGAAGCGACTGTTCGCTCAACCGTAACAGTAGATGGCAGAGCTGGGACATCGCCGGGCTGCGCCTCGAGGAGAACAAGAAAGATATATGGAGACTCAAGATGGAAGGCAACGCGCGTCTGATCAATCCAACAGATTAGTTTCAGCCGTACTATTACATACGCATACGAAATCACTTGGGAAACAGGGCTTCTTCCGTGTGCGAAGTCTGGACTAAGGGAGACAGGAACGAATCCGTTGTTATGATGAACTCGAACCGATACAGCATATACTCCTGTACTGTTGAATATCAACACAGCCGATCGTCCGAGTAACCTTTATTATATCCATTATCCCAGTACTTGACGATGGGTACTATCTGATGGTTGTGGCCTTGGGCCATTCCTCGAAAGTGAGAGTGCCACGGGAAGTACCATAGACGGTAAGATGATTTATGTTTACCATGTTTCCCAAAGCTTTTGTGGGGATGCGTGTTGAAAGGTAGAGCATATGTGATGATAATGGCTGCCGTGCAAAGTACTTTCAAATCACAGAGATCTAGATACACGCTGAGTACACTCTGGTCGCCTCCCGGTCGCCAGCCGGGCCTCATGTTCATATATCCAACTTGACGGGACTCCAGTCTTTTTGCCATGAGCCAGACAACCGTCGTGAGTGCAAAGGATGTCAGTGATGGACGGTCTAGCTGTGATGATTCAATAGGCTTGATCGTGTTCACCCCAGGAAGCCATCTAGCAACGACCGAGATCTCACGGTACACTATAAGATCTTGAAACGGAGCCCAGCACGCAGAAGTGTACGGACCCGGATCACAAATACTACCGGCCATCAGCACAGACTCTAAATAAAACGGAGTGGCTGATAATGGTGAAGAACATGGGTTCTATAGGAGTACGTGTAGAGATACCATCCAATCTCAGGCAAGTAAACTAGCCAATGAGAAGTTTAATTTGATCACTATCCCAGTTCGACTCCGCGTCGGAGCGATAGTGGAAAGATCATGAGTCTAAGCGTTGCTGATGGTGAGCTTGTGGAGAATGAGGTTCAGGTGATATTTTTGTTGCAGAATACGAGTTCAATCGTTGAAAGAAGCGATTGATCATAATCTGGGGGAGTCGGAGTCGGAGATGGTGGTTGTAAGAAACAAAGCAGCGCGCCACGCCTTCTTCCATTAAGGATTTTGCCGCCGGGCATAGCCTCGAAGCTACTCGGTCCCTTTTGAAGTACATCAAAGTGCCCTAGATCCAAATCAGAACACTCGTACATAAATCAATGAGTCCCGAAATCAGTTACCTGCCAGTCAGCGTAGAACAATTTAGTTCGAATGGCTTGGGCCACGGTACGATGAAGTATAATCCGGTGGCGAGTGCTCTGCCAGGTCACTCTCCAGCTGAGCTACCCTCTGCGCCATTACATCAAATTGGCTTTGCAAAACTTGAACCGCTCGCTCCACTCCTTCGTCCAGATCATTCCGACCAGCAGTGCCGTCAGCCTGAAGATGGGGTGGCTCTCGTGAACGCTCGGCATCTTCCGTGTGATCCCGAAGCTGCAATGTCAGAGGTGGCTCAGGAATAGGTAACTTCCAATTTTGAGCTGCGGGAAGTAGAGACTGGGTGATCTGATTCCTTCCCGCGTTCCTCAATAACTTTCGTTCCGATAAGGAACTCGAAGGAGTTACTACGTGCGGGGTGGAAATAGGCAAAGCCGTGATGTTGAAATTCTGTCGATGTCGATGGAATTTGCGAGCTAATGCCACTCGGAACCGGCGATAGCGAATCAGTATAATGATGAGGAGCAGGAGAGTGAAACCTAAGACTCCGCCAACGATGGTGCACCCCACTACTCTGGGTACAGTGGTTTTTGACTCTTGGGGGATATTTGAAGTTGGCAGCGCAGGCACCTCAGTCACAGTGGTTCTTGTAGCCTCGGGAAGGCCGCCTGAATTGCTAATGGATGCGTCAGAAAACGAGACTCGATAACGATAGGTTGTGGTATCGAAATTGACCGCTCACGGAGTAGGACCCAGAGTCGTGGTTGTTACAGAAATTGTGTTCGTCACCAACGTTCCCGTTTCCCTATTCACGTCTCGTTAGGAGTGATGTCTTGGGGTTACTGCTGAGATGCCCACCTGCCAGGTTCCTGTGAAGTGACCTGAGTAGGAACGACAGATATCGGGTTAGGTGCCGTGAAGAATGTGCCAGCGCTTCTGTTGTGCGGGGGAAGCTGATGAGCCTCCATGCAGTGATGCTGATCTTCTCGAACGGTACTCACGATGCCTCGCCGACATCAATAGCTAGAACGGTGAAGAGACTGGCCCATTAGTCAGTCGATATCCAAGGATTAATTTACTTAAAATATGCTCACACAGTATTCGTGAAGGTGAGTGTAAACACACCGCTCCCTCTATTGGCTGCCTCAACAATAAAGGTCTTCGAAGGACGTTCTATTCCATCTTTCTGGAAGCCAAATTGCCTCGGATCTCCTGAGTCTCGTATCCATGTAAAAGCGACTGGTTGGAGTGGTCCAACCGTGGACGGTAGGGGTGGTATAATCCTCAGAGCTGACGTGCATAAGATTGTCGAGAAGATAGGATGGAATGCGACTGCGAGCCTGAGCAGCCATCGTGCTGAGATCTTGGTCTCAGAAAATGAACAATCAGCGTGCATGTCCTCGTCAGTCTAGTGCGATGTCCGCAAGAGAATTAAGATAACAATGTAAAGGGTAGAGGGGAGGAAGCAGTAGTTGGGGGATCTCCCACTGTTATTACGGTTTATATAATGCAACTTGTGTGCAACAGCCCATTATCAGGCCTTGATTCACCCACTCAACCGGATTGCCATCGCAATCGTAGGTCGAGGTATGATATATGGTGTAGCCGGTACACTACCTCTGCCATGACGCTCTTGATTCAGTATTGCGCATACAACGGTGAGCCCTTCTCACTCTGGAGACAATCACAAGCGAGTTTGTACGCCCGACTAGCGATCATTGCACGAGTTTGCCCTATAGGTCGCTTCTGAAAGTCATGGCGACGGTAACGTTGTCAGCACTATGTCACCTCCCGATCATTGCGGCTTGATCATATCTTTTTCTTCAGCGAGAAGCACCTTTCAACGTATCAGTTCCAGCGGCATGAGAGTCCGATATCAAGCCAGGAGATTGATTACTCACGAAAATCTATAGTATCGACCCAAGTGTCATACGCATTGACGCCAGGAAGGGTAAGTGATCCAATAATACTCGAGGGATATATGTGCGTAGCTGTACAAGGTCCAACAGACGTCATCAGGGCGGGTTGCAAGCGAAGT
>JANHQD010002693.1:0-21117 GCA_024721195.1 Marasmius sp. AFHP31
CTCCTTCGAACCAAGACAAGGGTAAGAAGAAGAAGCAGCAGCAGCGAGGCACGCGTGGTGGCATTGACAGGGATGCTGGCAACTCTGGTGGCAACCGCCCTCATGGTCATTCGCACTTTGCCTCCGTGGCAAGTACCATCACCCCCCCCTTCTCCTCCGTCACGAAGCGCAAGGATCGAGTTGCATTGAATGCGATCGAGCAGTCTCTCCGCGCTGAGATTGCATCAGAGAACACCTACCCTCTCCTGACTAGTCGCGATCCATGGGCAGGTTATGTTCCTCCGAGCACTTGGGACAAAACTTATCCCGATCTCAACTACAAGGCTGCTACGCGCCTCCCTTCTAGCCGTGCTAGGGGATCACCTCCTCCTGCGACCTTCAAGGGTTTCTGGGACGAATCGTGCGACAGCACTCTTGCATCTCCTCCTCCAGCGAAGAAGAAGAACCCTGCCAATATGCAGAAGTTCACAGGTTTCAAACCTTCAGAGTCAGTCTTTGAAGATGTTCGTGAATCTCGCTCACTTGCTGACAGAATTGGTGTTCCCAAGACGGCGCGGTACCTCAAACCGCTCGAAGATGTCGTGGTGTCCGAGGTCCGCCGCTCAGACCAACTGGCGAGCAAGGCCCGCTCCTCCCTCCAGGAACGCATTGGCGCTGTCGCGTCCTCGTCCAAGCGTACTCTGGAGGACGATGACGGACCCGGATACAGCTCTTCTTCTTCTTCTAAACATTCTCGTAGCGTTGGTCCTGATGAAGTTGATGAGGATGTAGACATGGGAGATGGTAATGACCTAACTTCTCTATTCGGTGATGATGTTGACGATGACATTGCCGAAGCTGCAGGGGTAGAAGAGGATGTTCCGGACAATGTCTCTCTTGGATCTTTCTACGATGACCCGTTAGTCCCTTACCTTGATCTGTTACCCAACACTGATACCACCTCACAGCAATGCTCTCGATTAGTTTCTATCAGTAGCTGCTTCAGTAGTCGTGGTAGTGATCTGGCATCACTTGTACATTATACTTACGTGTTGAACAATCATTTCGTTGGCTGTACTCAGTGTAAGGGAAAGAAGTCCAGTAGCGCACAAGGCTGGCTATTAGACTCCGGTGCTTCATCGCACTTTACTCATGATATGAATGACTTTGCTGATTATCAGCCCCTCGATAATGGTTCAATGGTAAATACTGCCGATAAGAACAACCCTATACAAATCAAGGGTAAAGGAACTGTCTTCATTAAGCATAGTGTCGAAGGACAAGACGGGAAAATGTCAGAACGTATTTCGCGTCTCTATCCTGTTTATTACATACCTCAGTTGGATATACGACTACTATCCTTGGGTGAGTTCCTTCAAGATGGACTTTCTATTCGTGGAAACGCGAAGAAGTTAGCCTTTTACTCATCACAGCGAAATCAATCGCTTGTTTGCTATCCTCATATGCCATTTATTGGGTCTACTCGCGGAAAGCTTCTGCTGAGAGTTTGTTGGCCAAGTCTATCGTTTATAACGTTGACTACAATATTGAGCACAGGTGTTTCGGACATCCTTCAGACAAAGCCCTGAATAAAGCTCGGAAACATACACAGAATTTTCCACTTGACCTAAAAATGCGCACCAATGTCATGAAGTGCCGCTTTTCCCCCTATCTTTTCCTTTCTCAGCGCCTATTCCCCTTTCAGCGCTTACTTGTTTCTTTGACGCCTACCAGACGCCCGTTTCCCCTTCCCACATATCTCCTTCTCACACTATTGTCTTTTACACCTTCTTCACGACCCATTCATTCTATTGTTCTTATTGTCTTCTTTCATTTCCTAGTTACTCATTCCGGACTCGTTATTGTCTTATACTTGACTACTATTGTTTCCTTATTGTTTTCTTATTGTCTTTCCTATTCGTTCACGACTCATATCTCAGACCTCTGACTGGGTACATAAGCTAGGTAGTTTACACCTGGTCCCTCATCTTGACCTCTTGTCGTTGGGACCAGGTGAGTAGTTATTTCTGTCTTTCTCTATCTGCAATGTATCTGACTTGTCGTTGGGACCAGCTCCTTTATCTGCCCTTGTTATCTGCTCACTTCCCCCGCCGTCTCTGCTGTCGCGTCCGCTAGTCGACTTCTGCCGCCGTCGTCTCTGTATCCGAAGTCCTTGCGTCTAGCGCTTTAGGACAACCAATAAGACTCCTATATGTCGTGGTTGTGCTGAAGGCAAGATGCATGAGAAATCGTTCCCCAACTCTAAGTCTCGAGCTGCTAAACCGTTTGACCTCATTCATTCGGATCTAAAGCAGTTTCCGGTTGAATCTTATCACCGGTACAAGTACTACATCTCTTTCGTTGATGACTGCACTTCACATGCGTGGTCCACTCTCCTACGTTGAAAATCCGATGCCCTTGAAGTGCTTAGGCACTTCATTACTATGGTGAAAACACAATTCAACGCTAACATCAAGCAATGGATGTCGGATGAAGGGGGAGAATACAAAGGCGACGAATTTGATGCTTTACTCAAAGAGCATGGGATTGCAGTTGCACAGAGCGTACCATACACTCCTCAACAGAATGGTCGCGCTGAACGATTCAACAGGACAATCACTGAAAAGGCTCAAGCTCTTTGCTTTGAAGCTTGTATGCCTCAGTCCTGGTGGGAATTTTGTCACCAACATGCTGTCCACCTCTACAATCGCACTCCTGTGCAACGTTTAGGTTGGAAAACTCCGTTTGAGATGCTGTACGGAAAGGCACCAGATGTTTCACACTTCCGAGTTATGGGTGGTGCAGCCTATGTCTTCATACCTGATGACAAACGTACCAATAAGCTTGCTCCTCAATCTGAGTTGATGACCTTCATTGGTTATCAAAAAGGGATGAAAGGATTCCTCTTCATGCGTAGCAACAACTCAATTTTTAAAGGTACTACTGCACTATTTGATGAGACTCTGTATCCCAGATGTCCTGATGCGAAAACTCGTGGCGTAACACCAGTGGATGGTGAACGTTTTACTTTGGGTGAAAATCCCAACTTTCCTTCGGAAGATAATGACTCTGATGATAGTATGGACGATACTCCGTCACGAAATCTCAGAAGTCGCTCCCAAATCCTTCCAAAGAGACCAGAACCTCCGGTTGACGAACCTGCAGGTAGCCCTATACAGACTGAGGAACAACCGTTACCTCCATCTGGTCCTCCATCGCCTACAGGCGAAGCCGACGTTCCTGCACCTCCACCTCAACCAGCGGCGGAAGGTCCACGTCGGTCTTCGAGGCTTTGGACGGGTACTACACAACCTGGTAGTATATTCGGTGAAAAGCGGAACCCAAATAAACCCTCTCAAATTGTTCGTGACTTAGAGAACAAGAAATCTTGGAGGAAGATCACTGGTGACACTGCACCGTCGCATAAGGTTGATCATCCTGGCTCATCAAAGTCCAGGAAAGGCAAAGGTGGTAAAAAGAGTGTGATTCCTGGTCCACTTCCGCCTCCGCCTGCTCCAGAACCAAGTGGAAGCACTGAGTCGCAAAAAGGGGGTGAAAGCGTAGTCGAAAGACTTACCCATGAAGGGGGAGTAGGATTTGTGATTTACTTGTTGAACAATGCCATTCCAGTACACGATTCGCTTCCAGCGTCCGCTATTCCTGAGTTAGCTAACATCAGAGAATGGACACTCCATGATATTAAGAAGTTGCCTGAAGCGCAACAGAAGGAATGGAAGGCTGCTTGCCGCAAAGAACTTGAGGCACTTCGCAAGCGCAAGGTTTTCGAATTATGCGACCTTCCAAAGGGATGCAAAGCCATCAGAAATAGATGGGTCTTCAACGTTAAAACTAACGGTCGTAAGAAAGCAAGGCTTGTTGCCAAAGGTTTCTCTCAAGTCGAAGGAATTGACTTTGACGAAATCTTCTCACCAGTCATTCGTTTTGAGACTGTTCGAATGATGCTTGCTCTTGCAGCGCTCAAAGACTGGTACATCACCTCTGTTGATATTAAGAACACCTTCCTTTATGGCGATCTTGCTGAGGAGATATACATGGAGCAACCTGAAGGCTTCAAAGTCAAGGGCTCAGAACGTAAGGTACTATGTCTGCGTCGTGCATTATATGGACTGAAGCAAGCTGCCCTTGAATGGTGGCGAACCCTTAGCTTGTCCATGGAAGTATTGGGCTTCAAACGCCTAACTTCTGATGCTGGACTCTTTGTCTGTAAAGATAAGAAGAGTGGTGAAGTTGTGTATGCGATCATATATGTTGACGATGCACTCTTCATGGGTCCTAATAAAACCTTTGTTGACAAGAAGAAAGCTGAGTTCATGGCACGATGGGAATGCCGAGATCTGGGTGACACTAAAGAATTCCTTCGAATGCGCATCCACCGTGAAGGCAAGAAGATCTTGATTGACCAACAGGACTACTTAGACAAAGTCCTTGAACGTTTTGGCATGCAGAATGCGAAATTCGCTACCACACTGCTTCCTGCAGGCTATGTGCCGATGCCTAACGGTGGTCCAGTCAGTCCGGCTATTCGCGCCAAATTCCAGTCTGTAATTGGATCGCTTCTGTATATCATGCTGGGCACACGTCCTGACATTGCCTATGCTGTTACAAAGCTTTCTCAGTTTTCTGCAAATCCAACCAAGGAGCATCTCGATAAAGCTCTCTACATCTGCTGCTATCTTGCTGGTACAAAGGATTATACCCTCACATACGACGGTAATTCCGATGGAGGTCTCCTTGCATTCACAGACTTGGACTGGGCTGCTGATCCTGTCAAGCGTTGTTCAATCACTGGCTATTTCTTCAAGTTAGCAGGAGGCATCTTCTGCTGGCAATCACATGCTCAGAAGACTGTGGCACTCTCTTTCTACTGAGGCTGGGTATATGGCACTGTCTGATTGCAGTCGTCAAGCTTCCTGGATTAGATCGCTACTCTCTGAACTTGGAATCGACTTAGGTCCTATTCCAATCTGTGGTGATAATCAAGGCTCGATATTCATTGCCTCTAACCCGGTTCAAGAACGCCAAACCAAGCACATTGATATTAGGTATCACTATATCTGATCGTGTGCTGAAGATGGCAAAGTCGAGTTGTATTTCATCGAAGGTGTTTACAATCCCGCAGATATGTTCACGAAGAATCTTGGTCATGAGAAGTTCTTACGGTTCAGAGATCACCTTGGACTTGATTTCTACTCGTCCACTTGATTCGCTCAGATGCACTTTTCAGCTGCACTTAGCGAGGGGGTGTGTTGAATCCGCAGCCTAGATCATAATCAGTCCCGGTTCACTTCTCCCGCAGTATGACTATGTGGAACAGTACTTCGTGACTGTTTCATTGTTCTATATGCTCCATATGTACAGTTCCTATTAGATATCTCTTTATGGTAGTTATATTCATTCCACATGTATATAAGCTGGTAGTTCTCTACGTGAATCTACAGTGTGCTTGAGCTTCTACGTCTCGCCTCTATAACCCTCTCAACTCTCCTGGTAAGTAGTAGTTGTAGTAATGTAGTAGTCCACTGTGCCAGGCGTCATGCCAGCTCTACATCCACATCACTCCCATCATTTCCTTTCTCATCCATGTTCTTTCACATTGTCTTCACAACTGATCCCATCTATTGTTCCCTTTGTTCTCCTTGTTCCTTCACATCATCTTCATAACTGATTCCATCTATTGTTTCCATCATTCTCTTTGTTCTTTTACATACAACAGTTACTTGTTCTGAACTCGTTCTTGTTCCATACCTGGACTACGATTGTTCTTCCCTTGTTCCCTATTATCTTTCTTTATCCTCGTACAACTCACATTCTAGTATATAAGCTAGGTAGTTTACACCTGGTCCCTCATCTTGGTCTCTTGTCATTGGGACCAGGTGAGTAGCTACTTCTGTCTTCCCCTTTATCTGCAATGTATCTGACTTGTCATTGGGACCAGACCTTTACTTGCTCTTGCTCTCTGCTCGCTGTCTCTGCTCGCTGTCTCTGCTCGCTGTCTCTGCCCTCTGTTGTCATCTCCACTAGATGACTTCTGCTGCCATCATCTCTGTATCTGAAGTCTTAGCATTCAGCACTTTAGGACAGTGATCAGTTATGAAAACAATGTGAAAGAACAAGGATGCAGGAGGAAATGATGTGAAACAGGGAAACGGTTGTCTGGTAGGCATCAATGTAACAGATGGGCATTAAAATGGGAATGGGCGCTAAGAAAGGAAAAGATAGGGGCAAAGCAGCACTTCATGACACTATTCTAATATCATGTTGTAGGTACATACAATTCTAATGAGAATTGCCAGGGTCCACAAGTCTTCGAGTATATTTCTGAAAAGGAAAGCTGTTTCAGGCAATCCTCAGGCTCGTTAGACTTGTGGACCTGGCCACACCTTTTGGCCCTGGTCAGTCGCTGGCCAGGTCCTCCAACTTCAGCTGGTGTAGATATGTGTTTATTAGTGTCTTTTGTATAGCAAGACGAGCTGGCGAGGTAGTTTATCTTAGGGTACATTACCTGAGTTACAGTTGTGACGTAGTCAGACAATCAAATCTTGGATTCTTGTATTTTTGTACTGATCCATTTTGCTCAATTCATATGTCACATGTCACACGGCCTTCCATATACGAAAATTTTTCGGATGGTCACTATGTCACAAGGGGTCCATACAAATTGTCCTGGTATGTGTGTCATGAAGTGCCGCTTTCACCTCCGCACCAGTCCTCACCCTCTGGCACCCAGATCGACCCACACAGATAGAAGTGGATGCCTCTGGTTATGCAACTGGAGGGGTCCTTTCACAGAAACTTGAAGATGGACTTTGGCACCCTATCGCTTTCCGTTCAGCCTCTATGCAGCTGGCTGAGAGGAATTATGAGATCTACAACAGGGAGATGCTCGCTATCATAGACGCGCTGAAGGACTGGCAGTATTTCCTTGAAGGTCTCCCCTCTCCGTTTGAGATTCTCACCGATCACTCCAACTTAGAGTTTTGGAGAACTGCTCAGAATTTTAGCCGACGACAGGCCCGATGGGCTCTATACTTGTCCCGCTTCCACTTTCTTCTAGGCCACCGACCGGGCAAAGCTAACACTCTTGCTGACCCTCTCTCCCGAATGGGTGCTCATCAAGTCCCAGATAGCGATGATAACCATCAACAGATTGTTCTTGGACCCAAGATATTCATGAGGATTGCAGCTACAGGCTTGGTAAGCCCCCTGGAGGAACAAATCAGACAGGCTTCAGAATGGGAAGCAGAGGTGTTGGAAGGGCTACGAGATCTGAAGGCGCAGGGCCCTTCCCACTTGGTCAATGGGCTGCTGGAATGGGAGGAAGACAACGGGTTGGTGTATCACCGAGGCCGAGTTTACATTCCCCCAGGCAATGAGTTGCGCAAAGAAGTAGTGTGCCAGTGTCATGACAGCCCTACAGCAGGCCATCCCAGACTCCATGGAACGTTGGACCTGGTCGATACCCACTTCTAGTGGCCCACCATGCGATCATTCGTAGAAAAGTATGTGGAAGGATGTGATACCTGTGCCCAGAAGAAGCTTCACCGTCACCCCCGCTCAGTAATTCAGCCACTCGATGTGCTGCAGGGACCTTGGGAAGAAGTAGGAGTTGACCTCATCACCCAGCTACCAACCTCTCACAGATACAACGCCATCCTCGTTTGCACCGACTTCTTCACCAAGCAAGTCCATGCCATCCCTTGCACGAGTAACATCAACGCCGAAGGAGTGGCTGACATCTACTACTGAGAGATCTTCTGCCTGCATGGCCTACCAATATGTTTCATCTCAGATCAGGGGCCACAGTTCAACGCCAAACTCATGAGGGCACTTCTGAAAAGACTTGGAATCAAGGGCAGCTTCACTTTGGGATACCACCCCCAGGCCAACGGTCAGACTGAAAGAGCGAACCAGGAGGTTGAAAAGTACCTACGGCTGTACACAATTTACCAACAGGACGACTGGTCAGAGCATCTACCCCTTGCTGAGTTTGTTTTAAACTCCCGTACCCACTCTGCTCATCGCCTCTCTCCATTCGAGCTCCTCTACGGCTACCTCCCCCTCTTTAACATCCCTGTAGGAAGGAGGTCAGGCATCCCCGAGGTTGAAAATTGCATCGATATCCTAAGGGAGGTGAGGCGAGACGCAGGAGCTGCACTACACATTACCAAACAGCATATGAAGGAGGGTTTTGAACAGGGGAAGAGAAAAGCTCATCAGTTCAGTGTAGGAGACTTTGTTTGGCTAGACAGGTGGGACTTTAGGCTGAAGCGGTCAAGTGAGAAGCTTGGAGATCAGAGTCTGGGGCCATTTGAGATCTTGGAGAAGGTTGGGGACCTGGACTACCAGCTAGACCTACCAGAAGAGCTGGAACGGCATTACCCCATTTTCCATGTCGACAAACTCTACCCTTTGAAAGGTAACCTAGTAAATGGGCTGCTGCCAGAGCCGCCAGGACCTATTGAGTTGGAGGATGAGGACGAGCTGGAGTACAAGGTGGAGGATGTAGTGGACAGCCAGTACAGGTGGAGGCGGCTAGAATATTGGGTAAAGTGGAAGGGTTATTTGGAGTCAGAGAACACCTGGGAACCCGCTCAGAACCTGAAGAATGCTCCTCGGATAGTTAAGCGGTTCCACAAGAAGTTCCCCGCTGCAGCAGGTCCAGCTTATCGAGAAGGGGCCTAGTCATCAAGAACAATGAATCCTAGAAGGGGGGTAATGTCATGAAGTGCCGCTTTTCCCCTATCTTTTCCCTTTCTTAGCGCCTGTTTGATACTTTGATGCCCACTAGATACCCAGTTCCCCTTTCCACATCACTCCCATCATTTCCTTCCTTGTTCTTTCACATTGTCTTCATAACTGATCCCATCTATTGTTCTCTTTGTTCTCCTTGTTCTTTCACATCACCTTCACAACTGATTCCATCTATTGTTTCCATCGTTCTCTTTGTTCTTTTACATACAACAGTTACTTGTTCCAGACTTGTTCTTGTTCTATACCTGGACTACTGTTGTTCTTCCCTTGTTCCCTATTATCTTTCTTTATCCTCGTACAACTCACATTCTAGTATATAAGCTAGGTAGTTTACACCTGGTCCCTCCTCTTGATCTCTTGTCATTGGGACCAGGTGAGTAGTACTTCTGTTTTCTCCTTCATCTACAATATATCTAACTTGTCGTTGGGACCAGTTCTCTATCTGCTCTTGATCTCTGCTCTCTGTCTCAGTCATCTCTGTCCTCGTCTCTGCTAGTCGACTTCTGCTGCCGTCGTTCTATACCTGAAGTCTTAGCGCTTTAGGACAATGTGACCGATATTCCAGGCGGCCCAATCTCCGGTGACAATTGCTGCCTACCATCTCAGAGTCCCCAATTTTTTCCTTCCTTCCTTCCCACCTCTTGCCTCACCATTGTCTTCAAGCTCGAAGGTTTGAATATGCCGATGACCTGGATTAGATATAATTACACCGCTAGTTCCAACATGTATGCTTGGGAGTCCCATATGAAATTTTTTGGGGCATCACCGGTCACACGAGGTTCATACGAAAACCCCCCATCAAATATTTTTGTCACATCAAAACCCCCATACAAATTGAGTGAAATGGATCAGTATTCCCTTGCGCCCACTTCAGCGGGACATCGGTCACGGCGGCGGCCGTTAGAGCAAAGGACTCTTGCGCGAAGTGTTTATCTATGACGTTTTACCAGTGCGCCACAGTGATGTAGTTACACAGATCGAGTACATACAGCAGTCTAGTCGTGATTCTTCATAGCTCGTATCGAGCTGAGCAAACGCGGCTCATGTGTTCCAATTGATTCACTCTACAATAGCTTCCACACTCTTCAATGAGCCCTTTACATTGATCTTCATAGGACCATTCTCCAAGCCGGCAATTTCACCCGACTTTGGAGAATACTGATGATTCATTGGGGACCGTAAGACCTCACTGATTTGCTCGCCGGAGATTACATGGTGACTGTGGCTCCCTGAGTTGTCTGTACCCCTGCGGAATCGTAAGGATTCGAGAGGTCTCGTCTGCCTTGGACTTGGAACTGGTAGCTCGTGCGTGACATTGGTCGTGCCTCTTGGGAAGACGGTGTTTTCTAGGGTTTTCCTGTGGCTGATCAGGAGCAGGACGACGATGGGGTATATTCCCTATACAAAGGTATCAGAAACTAATTGGACGACGACATAAAGTCATCTACTTACTGCAATCTGGGTGTTTACAGGTGTGTAGATGTCACCAACTGTACCAACCGGGAGTCAGATGACAGTCGTAATTAGGACTGTAATCTAGGATATATATTGAGGAGATCTAATCGTGTTTGTTGCGGCAGGAAATCGAAGACGACGCACCCCGGACAGGCAGTAGAGCAACCCTGATTCAGCTAAAATTGCCATAATCTTTTCGCCTCTAGTTCGTCGATTCTTGAGGGCACTCAAATCAAATTTGATCCACCTTCGAAAGCGCCTTTGCAAGTTGCATGACATCAAGAACCTGTAGAATTTCGGATAAAATCGGGAGACGTACCAGGCTTTTACGGCGATTATAGTTGTTGCTGATACGTTCAACATCAATGAAAACACTAGATTTGCGACTTGGCAAACATCAATGGCCCGCACCAGACTCCTGGATCGGGGGTCCGTCTTGGAACCATTCAAGTGAGGAGTGATCTGAATTGCGATTCGGATCACAATTGTGGCTGTAATGGACACTGGTAACGGCCCAGTGTACGATCACTTCAGGATAAATCAGACCCAGACAGAACGTTAATAAATACCGGAAGCACAACACAGGAAGATAAAGGGAATGTAAAGAGACTTCCGGTAGTCCCTATTACACAAGACCCAGGCCCTCCAAAAAACAACTGCATCAGTAAGCGCGTACTAAAGAGAGTTCAACAACATGATCAGTCATTAAAGGGAGCGGAACTCACATTGACTAGGACCAGGGCCCCAAGAATAAGACTGGCATGCTCTTTAGGACCGGCGGAAGGTGACGGTGGTTGAGCATGGATAAGGTGAAGCGATATGAGGGCCATAAAATTGTGTATCTTTGTGATCCAGAACATGGTCGATATGATGAACATGAAGAGTGTCATTATAAAGATGTATTTCCGGGCTCCACTCTTGATTCCCGTCGTGCTGGAGAAATTAGGCAATGAGTGTATAGATTAGACAGCCAGCAAGTTGCTCACACAGTAAGATAAGTTGAGAAGGTTATTAAGGTGGCATAGATACCTAAAAATGAGAGCGAAAATGAGAGCTGAATAAGGACACGGGTAAGATCCAATTAAACTAGTCACCGAATATGAACGTCTGGCATATGATGCCTATTGCTTGATAAAAAATTATGGTCGGTAGACCTGGGGTGATCCAGTTTGGGGGTATGTCAAGTGGTTGTTTAGAGGTCGCACTCATCATGGTAAGAATGAACAATCCACTGGATGACTGCCACTTAAATCCCTTCGAGATCACCACTCTCAGTTACCCAGTAATCACCCATCATGGATGATCAGACAGAGAGTTTGCTGAGCTCCGAGCTCTCAATACTCTTTTGACAGCGAACGGCTCCGACTGAGGTCGATCATTTGGTCAACCTATGTCGCAAGATATCATTTGTTTCATCAGGTCTGCTGATGCTTTGTCGTAAAGCTTCCCGAGTCCCAACACAACACCGAGGCCGTGGGGAAACTAAGGCTACTAAGCCCAGCAATTGTAAGCATCCTTCTCAAAGCCGGAGCACCTGTCGATACCCCGTTTTGAATGTAACGTGGGCGAAGAGCTCAAGGTCAACAAACTTGATGGGGCAACGACTGTTTTTCCACAATGGACCCGTGATCCATCTTTACGCGGAGACTATCATGATAACCTGATTTTAAGCTCAAGATGTGGTGTGGCCGTGGATAAAGACAGGGCAGAACAGTGATGACAGAATGCTGCCCGCTTGACAGACATCGAGACAGTTTCGACCATGACGCAGGCGAATTTGGAGACGACACGGTCCGATCTGACGAACGGACGAATTGCGTGATCAAATAATACGGGTAGTGAATACAAGTGAACCTCACAGTGTACAGAAGGTCCAAGCATCAGGCTCGAGTCAATGTGTCTATTCATTGGTAACTCTACAATCAAATGGATATAGGACTAAGGAAATTTGAACAATTTTCAGGATGTAACCCTATAATTTGGAAATTGAATACGCCATTTCATCAAGTAGATCAGATCAGATCTGGGACGCACCGGGCGATCGATCATAGGATGAAACTATCATAGTCTGCTCCGGGAAAGTGTCCATGATATCTTTCCACACTACTAACGAAGGAGTTCTTATTCTTCCATTCGACTTTGATACCGAGTTGCTTCGATTCTACTAACATCAAAGCAGATGTCACCAATTCATATGTTTTCCGTGACCGTATGACCCCGAAATCAACCGTCAACGACTTGAGCTTAGTAGACCTGGAATGGGTTTCAATGAGACCCGCCAATGCAGAAGCTCGTAGTGGATGATACCCTTGGAGAATAAGTCGCTCGACGTTGGGGCACCGAACCGACCCCTCAGATGAGCGTTGTTGTGACTATAGGATCTAGATGAAGTGAGGTAGGGTTGTCGTCTCCATACGAAAATGCAAGCTTGGCGTGGCTAAGAGACAAGGTAACCAACGATGTCAAGTCATCAAGAGTCTCTTGTACGCCTGGTCCGTAGGGCATCTGTAGTTCCAGACTCCCGAGCTTGCATTGAGATCGAGTTATGCGATTGCGGAAAGGAAGAGTGTTTGACCTATTCAACCTGTCACCATACGAAAGCAGTGTGACGGAGAGGTGGGTAAGGACTGGAGTGGTGATGGACTCGAGCAGGTTAAAAATGGCAAGTTGTATTGTCTCATCAACATAATTATGGAATTTGATGGCTAGCCCGCGCAAGTGGTTCCAATCCCTGAGACGGGTGACCAAAGTGTTCGACCGAGGCTGATCGTGCATTGGACTATCAAGGAGAAGAATACAATCCACAAGGAGTGGACACGATTCCGCCATTTTCTCCACCAAGGACGGAGAATCAGGGAGACCAACATCCACCTATATCTCCAACAGGCGTAATTGTTTCCTTCGGAGTGGAAGATCAGAGTCGGCCTGTGAGTAGATGTTCATTTGGCGAGGGGGAGTTTCCAACTGTGTGAAAAAAGGTAGGTTGGGATCGTGTGTGGGAACGATTCCGATGCCCAATGTCGTTGAACGCGTCCAACAGGGGCAGATCCTCAGGTGATAAGCCATCTGCTTGGTATACAGCGGATAGAGCTATATCGACGGGTGAGAGCGATCTCCACCGCGTACGACATTCTGCGATCCGTCCGATGCAATCCAAATGATTTTCGGTTTTGGATCCGACGGCATCAATGGGAATATCCATTGCCAAATGAGATGTTGAGGGGCAGCGTTCCAGACCTCTCTAACCACAATCCAAGCCCTTTCTTTCGAGACTTTAGTAGCGATACAAGATCTTCCCCCTCAAACGCTACAGATGGACTCGGAAGAGTCATATGGAGAGCATTCCATAGCCGTGGAGTTCTCAAAGCGATATCACGCCATGAGTGACAGATCACGGTGAGGATAAGTGGTGCTTGTGACATCCTGCATATGGGAAGATGCCTGTCGGGGAGACATCTAATGAAGACTTCACCCCATATCTCTCCGGGTAGCCTTCGAATTTCGAAATGGTGACAACAGCTCACAACGTCGAGCTACGAAATGCTGTAGCTTGTCTCGTCGTTTCTGCAGACGGCTTATCTCCTCGTTATTTCTCCTAATCTCTTCCTCTCCTCCTCTGGACCACGAATGGTTGAGCGGATCTCTTCAGTTTCCTCCTTGGAAGGTAGACAGTTGGTATGAAAGATATCCGAAAAGCGAGTTATGATAGTAACCCGAGGCTGTCACCCCGACTCGTCATCGCGATGATCAATATATTTCCTACAACAAGAATGAGCAGGAGACAGGGCAAGTGGCAATATCCTCGCACCACAAGCTTTGAAATTAGCTTCGACTGCGACAAGGAACTCGAGTAGGTTGATTTCGGTATGGAGGAACAAGGCAAGAAACGACACGTGGATGCGGTAACCTGACTCCCGACAAAATCGAGGCAACAAGTTCGGGTAACACAGTTTGATCACGAAAGTCCACCGTGAGTCCATCAACGAGTTCCATGAGACCGTAGACGGAGATGATTGCCCCGTTATCCAAATTTCAAACGTTTTGATTACTCCACAGTAAGAAAAGGGCCTGATGCGACTGACTACAACCAGACCGCGCCCCAGAACCGTTCCCGTCATGTCACCAGCATGACAAGTTCGTAAACTTATACATCACCGTCGAATCTCACCAGGATGTCCCTCAGCCTTCGATCCCAACGTCACTCCATATAGCGTCAGATTTCCACACAGCCTGTGTATAGCATCCAAGACGTTATGATCCTAGAACATCAACATCAACAAAGGACACCAGCACGTGTATCAAAAACAACTCACCTTGGTCTCCTCCGTTTTTGAGAACGGTCTGTTCCCCAGTTCACATACTTCTGAAAGAAATCAATGTATCGAAGACGACACCCTCAGAACGAATAAACAACGTACTTTATCGCGACATCTCGGGGTCAACCAGAGTTTTATATTCAATCACGGGGTTTATATTGTGTTTATATTCCCTTGTGAACCTCACAACGACAATATAAGCACAATATAATCCCTGTGAGAGAATATGAACCTCTGGCTTGCCCCGAGATGGAGTCAAGATTGTAACGCCTAGGAGTGACCATAATATGCAGCATCATGGGGCAATGAGGATAACGAGCGACGACCCGGATCTCGCATAGAAAGGATCAACCAATCAAATGTTATTCTCGTTTCAGGCCTGCTACTACAATCCTGAGCGAGTACCGCCTTCTTCTCGACACTCGTCAGGTCGTAGTCTATCCTCAAGTTACCCTGTTGGTGAGTTTGCAACTTGATCGCACGAAAGTGATTAAAATACCCGATCTCATCTAGAGAACTTACCTTTTCAGTAGGTTTCCCGTGGGAGAAACTCAGGATTTCGAAAGCTGAAACTCCCCGGGTTTCGACTAGGGATGTACATCTTGTTGTTCGGATTATGTGTCTACATCTTGCGCTATAGGTCAATCTTCCATCACCAGAAGTTTTATCATACCTCAACAATCGTTTTGATTTGTCGTGGAGACTATGATAATGTTTTAGCAGTCCACTATGTTTGAAACCGTGGCAACTCAAGATGATTCGGGGCTCATTCAGTATGTTAAACCTGACGCCCTCAAGGCTGTTACATAGCGAGTGAAACCTCCCGCGGCTACTCCTCGATATCGTACTCACCGCGAACGTTAGTGGGATAAAGCTTTTTGCCTATACGATGGCCAAGTGAGTATGGCGTGGACCCTACCTGACACGACTGGTCTGACAAGCGAATGACAATCTTACTGGGAACTGCATGCTTACTCACTAATGGGATGTACACAGGCCTTCGGATGCTAATTTTTGGCTCACTCCATTCATTTCTGGGTGGCGTTGGTTGTTGGGGCGATCATGAGTATTGTCGACTGGCCAGGTCGATGAGAACTAGGGTAGGGGAGCCCTTTGCTGCTTTCCAGCAAGCTTCAACCGACAAAAAAACACAAATACTATCTGGGTGCAACTCATGCATTGTCTACTCCTACGGGCTATTAAAAATGGGACAAGCTATGCGACCCCCCAGAGTCAGCATCAGGACTACGGAGGCCCAAAGCCCAGCTTCAGCCACCCTCTCGTGAGTCACTCAAAACGAGAAAAAGGTCCTGTTAAAGATATCACCAGCGAGTGCACTGCCGATATCTTCGACCTCAACCATCATGATCGTGATCACGGTGAACGCCTTCGAAGAGCTCCATTCTCAACAGCGATATTTTGTTACCTTTGTGCGACACACTCTCTGATGATCAATAACTCAATAGCCTGTACTGCAGTCTCGGGACAAGCACCAGGACTCTATCTCCGGCTCGACTACAAAGGACAGGTTACAGCAATTACGAGTTTCTCGATTGGCATCCAGAGCGCACAGCTTGGAGTATTGCTGGAAAGATCCTATGGCCACAAATAGCCTGAATGTACTATGATTGGAACCCACGTAGATAAATGAAAACCTTGTTCTACCTTTCAGCGGATCCTCGCTCTGGATTCAGGCTTTCTTCATCTAATCACGTCGTTTGCTCTGTGATCAATGATGAATTTGGTCTGAATGCGGTTGTTGCATCCTACAGCAACCACAATCACATCTATATCCTCATTCAATATGAACTCATGTCAAATAACTCATCTCAGAATATTTCAACTCCAATGGACCATTCATCTCAAGACTTCCCCTCTCCTTCTCTTTGTTTGAGCCCGTATCCCTCAAACTCGCATCGCAAACAAGATAGATTTTCTTTGTCCTCAAGCTCTACATCCCCCAGCCAAACATACAGCGACTTCTTATGGTCACCACTCTCCTCAAGAAGTAATACCTATCAAACAAGCCCAATAGGCTCACAGCGTGACTTCAATCTGGTAAGACATTGTGGTATGTTCATTTCTGTATTGACTTATTGCATCTCTAGGATCTCTCGAGTGTTAGCCATGCAGACCTACTTCAAGGAAACAACCTGGTCTATCTACGTCTTCTGAATCAGCAACATGAATTGCATGGAGTCTGTTTGAAGCTGGAGGAGGAGAATAAGGGGTTGCATGAGGAACTAATATCAGCCAAGGCCAAACTAGATGGTGTCAAATGTGTCCTCATTTGTTCATTCATCTTTTCTTATTAGTGTTCACTAGCAAATCCCTTTACAAGGTTCTTGCTCAAATTTCCAAGGACATTTCAGCTGGAATGGGTGGGTGCAAATTAGTGTTGCCAACAGGTGGGTTGAACCGCGGGTTTTGCCGCCCGGGTTCAACCCAGACCAAACCATGGCCAAACCGAGACAAAAACCGGGGTTGGCCCGGTTTGAACCGCGGTCAACCAGTTCAAACTACCCCAAATATATAAAACTGACAAAAACTCAGTTTGAACTGCAGTTAACTGGGTCAACCGGGTTTCAAATCAGACCGGGGCCATTTAGGTGGGTTACAAACCGGCAAAAACCAAACTGCCCGGAACCAACCCGCGCCGAACCCAACCCACTGGTTGGCAGCACTGGTGCAAATCACTCCCTAAACCAAAGTCTATTCCGGCCTTTATTCCCAAGTCAGACTGCCTGGACGTCCCTATCTACTTCAAAGAACAGTGAAATGAATACTGGAGCAATGTGGACACCAATGGCCTTCATGAAACCAAACCACACAAGCCTGGAAGACCCTCCAAAGACAGCCTGGTATTGCGCTTTAAACTTATACATAGTAAAAAAGCAGAGATTTTAAGGCTATAGAGTACAAAATATACCAACAGGGATCGAACTTAGAGTCTAATAGTACTCAGTTGGACCAACAGTAGAACCACTTGGCTAGGGAAGCTTGATAAGTAAAGATTATGAGCTAAAGAAGTGATCAACAGTTCGACTAGGGCTAACAAACATATGGGCTGTTTGAAAGCTGGACCGGTGAGCTACAGAGTATAACCAAGGACACTACCTAGAAGAACTCATTACTAAAGTTAATAGAACTGTTGTAAGGACTAAGTTTGAGACCTGATAGATTAGGACTACTAGCAGCCTCCAATGGCGGTAAAGTATAAGGCCTAGTCATGCACTCAATAGTGTCAGTGGGATTAAAGAAGAACATTCAAACTGGAATGTCTTCATGAGGAGTAAGGACGGGAATGGTGTTGAAAACTGCATCTACCCAAGCTCTAGGAGCACCAGGGATAAGGGCTGTAGAGACAGAGAGGACTCCAATCTCTGTGATAGCCTGAGTGTATGGTCCTATCTGAGCATTGAGTATGTCGCGAAAGGTAGATCTGTTGGTTCGGGGAGTGAGGTATAGGAAGTCTTGTAACAGATCGAGACACGTAGCAGTGTTGCATGGAAATGGGTCTTCTTGGCTACAAAGAATGTAGAACTGGAGGAACAAGGTGAAATAAGCCTCTCGGTTTCCAATGCAGAGTTCATTGAGTTGTTTAGCACAATAAGAGAGACCCATCAGGCAGATGATAGCCTTTTCAAAAGGAGGATGAATCTCTTAAGCAGAGGTTAGTAGAGGCTTATAGATAGTCTATAAGGACATACCTTCATAGACGGTTTGAAAGCAAGGCAGGATATGAGAGGCATCCATATTATGATGGTGTCATGAAGTGCCGCTTTTCCCCCTATCTTTTCCTTTCTTAGCGCCCATTCCCCTTCTAGCACCTGTTGGTCACTTTGACGCCCATTTGTTACTTTGATGCCCACCAGATACCTGGTTCCCCTTTCCACATCACTCCCATCATTTCTTTCCTCATCCTTGTTCTTTCACATCATTTCACAACTGATTCCATCTATTGTTTCCATCGTTCTCTTTGTCCTTTTATATACAACAGTTACTTGTTCTGAACTTGTTCTTGTTCCATACCTGGACTACGATTGTTCTTCCCTTGTTCCCTATTCTCTTTCTTTATTCTCCACAACCTATATTCTAGTATATAAGCTAGGTAGTTTACACCTGGTCTCTCATACTGACCTCTTGTTGTTGGGACCAGGTGAGTAGTTACTTCTGTCTTCCCCTTTATCTGCAATGTATCTCACTTGTTGTTGGGACCAGCTCTTGCTCGCTGCTCACTACCTCTGTTATCTCTGTTGTCCTCTCTGCTAGTCAACTTTTGTCGCTGTTGTCTCTATATCCAAAGCCTCAGCATCTAGCGCTTTAGGACAGGAGCAAGGCTGTCACCCTCTCCTGTCAGAACTTCAGAAATGTAGGAGCAAAGACAGGCCTCTCAGATGCCAACCTCATGATTCAGTTCCAAAGTGGGCTTAATTCAGAGGTAAAGAAACTCCTTGTGACAATGGACCTAGCCCAGAGAGACCCAAAGAACCTGGACGATCTGGAGGATCACTTGTGCAGAGCGAGGGCCCTGGAAGCGGAAGGGTTCAGCACTCAGAGACACACCGAAACAACCACCACCACCATCAGTGCCCCCAGTACCACCCAGACCAACCCTGTTGGGGGCAACAGCAAAACCCACAAGAACTTCATGAGAGCCATGCACAACTATTGCTATGGCTGTGTGACAGACCACACCAAGGCTTAGGGTAGACATGGCCAGGAGCAGTGCCACAACTGCAAATGCTTCGGACATTGCACGTCCATTTGCCAGGACAAGTTCTTGGGACACATGCCTAGTTTGGGTATCAAGCCTGCAAGGGTTGTTAAGATCAACTCAGCTGTCTCTTTCACCCTGTTCCCTGGAGAAACAGCTAATATCGGCACCTCTCCACCTGCTCCTACTACAACCATTGCTTCCACTACTCTGTCTGCCCCAATCCCTGTCTCCTACACCCCCAGTTCTGATGCGGTAGCACATATTGCCACCCTCCAAGATTCTCTCAACCAGCAGAATGCAATGATCCAGCAGCTCATGGGTCAGAAGGATTTTTAAAGAGGGTGTCTGCCTTTGCCGCAGCGAAAACACCCACACCAGTTCCTTTCTATGCCACTTCCTTGTATGATTCAATTTACTATTGTACAATATCTACTACTCACACAATAGAACCCCTTTCTCACCACTTCTGCATACGAGTATTAAAAGGAAGACAGCATCAGATGGAAACCACAGCCATGATTGACAGTGGGGCAACTGCCCTGTTTCTTGGAAAATCCTTCGTCTTGACTCATTGAATCCAAACCTCCCCTCTACAACACCCTATCCAAGTTCATAACATCAACGGAACCCTCAATCAGGCTGGAAGTATCATGCCCTTTGCTCGACAGTACAGAGACCTGGACCGACTTTTTGGTTACAGAACTGGGAGGAGAGAACATTATCCTTGGGCTTCCTTGTTTACAGGAGACCAACCCACAGGTTGATTGGGAGAAAGGATGAGTATCGGTTCCCAAGCCTAAGGTGATGGTTGAGGAAGTAGAAGATGAAGACTGGTGGGCAGGCACAGGTAACCCACCTCTTTCTGACTCTATTATTGAATCCATCCATGCTTCCGTCATTGAAGAGCTGCCTACAGATCATGAAGACAATCCACCCCTTTACCATGTTAGGGCAAACCGTATGACCTGGAGAGCTCTAGTGAAGAAGGGTGGCCTGGAAGACTGCCATGACAGCCTGTGGGTTGTGGCCAGGTACACCTACTTCCAGGAGATAGCAGAACAGGCCAGTAAGGGTAAACCAAAACAGACATTTGAGGAGATGGTTCCACCAGAGTATTGGGGGTCCAAGAAAGTCTTCTTAGAGGAGGAATCAGAGCAACTACCCAGTCACAAGCCTTGGGACCACGCCATTGAACTAGTACCAGGAGCCCTGCAGACGATAAAGACCAAAGTCTACCCCCTGTTGATTAACGAGCAGGAAGCGCTCGACAAGTTCCTAGAGGAAAATCAATGTAAGGGTTACATTTGTCCTTCCAAATCCCCTCTCACCTCTCCAGTATTCTTGGTCAAACGGAAAGACTGTCCTAGAGCGCTAGACACTAGGACTTTAGAAACAGCGGCGGCGGAAGTCGACTAGCAGAGACGACGACAGAGACGACAGAGGTAAACGAGCAGAGGGCAAGAGCAGGAAGATAACTGGTCCCAACGACAAGTCAGATACATTGCAGATAGAGAAAGACAGAAATAACTACTCACCTGGTCCCAACGACAAGAGGTCAAGATGAGGGACCAGGTGTAAACTACCTAGCTTATATACCCAGTCAGAGGTCTGAGATATGAGTCGTGAACGAATAGGAAAGACAATAAGAAAACAATAAGGAAACAATAGTAGTCAAGTATAAAACAATAACGAGTCCGGAATGAGTAACTAGGAGATGAGAGAAGACAATAAGAACAATAGAAGGAATGGGTCGTGAAGAAGGTGTAAAAGACAATAGTGTGAGAAGGAGATATGTGGGAAGGGGAAACGGGCGTCTGGTAGGCGTCAAAGAAACAAGTAAGCGCTGAAAGGGGAATAGGCGCTGAGAAAGGAAAA